>JANSTX010033110.1:0-13890 GCA_027564355.1 Penthetria funebris | reverse complement strand
TAATTGAACTTGTAAGAATGGTCAAATATGCCAAAATATGTCAAATTATACTAATTTATGCCAATAAATGTGAATATGCGATTTAGGTGGAATATGCTAAAATATGCGATTTAGGTGCAATATACTAAAATATGCCCTAACAAATATGGCTTAAAATGGACAATTTTTCATGTTAATAGCTTCTACCTTGCTCAAATTTACAATAAACAGCAGGAAAAAAACATGCACATGCATACTTTTGGTTGCCCTACTAATAACCTATTGCGACAATTTACACATATTTATGAAAAAATCATGTTATGCATATTACAGAACTGAACTAATACAGAGTTGTAAAATCAACCCATTTGATATTTATAAAACCACTTAAACTATATTTCTTAATACAATTATCCATTATTAGTTAAAAAATAAAAACACAAATAGTACATCCATTTATAAAATAAAATACAGGCAAAAAACTCTTTAAATTCTTATTTTCAAGTATATTTTTAAAAAACATCCATAAAATCATGTAAATTACAACTAGAATAATGTAAAAATAAATTATTGAAATAAAACATTCTCAGTTATATTCACTATTCTAATATATCCGTACTTTATGTGAATGTAAATAAACTTTATTCGTTTCCTCTAGACATGGTTACCCATAAAATTGTCAAAACCAATTTCGTATATTGAACAGATGATTAGAATTGCGATACTTTTTGAATGCTGATTTTAAATTGAATATCTTTTTTGATATACCAGGTGAGGAACAATTCAACTTTACAATCCATAAATTTTTGTTTTATATCTTCCAGATGTTTGAATTTTAAGAGCGTACAACAAAAAACAAGAATTTTAAAATCAACGATTTTTAGTTATGTATATTCGATTTTATAGTAGGTATCATTTCATATTGAAATGATGATGATTTTTTTCTTAAAAATAATAAAAATATAAGTTTGCTTCATTTTTATGATTTATGAACTATCGGTTGGTGTGTTCATATTGTTGTAATGCAAATCTAGAAATTAATTAATTAATTAATTTGCCAAATGATGGGATTTATGTGAAACTTTTTCTATAATCGAAGTATGGTAATGATTGGCAGAAATTAAGTTTACTTCGAAATTAAAACAATATATTTGCCAAAAATTCTAACAACACAGTTTTATAACGGTTTCTTAATGTATTTTGTAACACAAGATGGACACATGATCGGACATACAGATACGACGAGAATGTATATAATATTGGAGATCTGATAAAAATTATTTCTTTGCGAAATATTCATCAATTCAAAATCAATTCTAGCTGTAAAAATAAGACAATATAGAAAATAGAAAATAAATGAAAAATTATGTTTTTTGTATGATTTTAATTATTTTCATATGAGAAGGAGAAATTCTAATAATTGGTATATAAAATAAAACTGAACCTTGTTGTAAGCATCAGAAAAATATTTCAAACAAAAGTGCTTAAATTAAAACTGATCCTAGTTGGGTGTGTTAAACAAATCAATTTCTTGATTTATTTTGTTAAGATCTTTAATTAGTGTGAAATATAGAAATAACTAGTAAATAAATATTCGAAATTATTCCTTGTTATTAATTACTCATATAATTTTAATAATCGCATAAAATATATAAATTTTCATTTAAATATTTAAATATAACTTAATATTATCTTTGCATTTTTTTTTCCTGTATTACAACAAATAAGTAAATATGTTTCTTCAAATAATAATACACGAAACATATTTGTAAAATCGATAGTTCAATTTATTTTACGATTACTATACTAACATCAAAAAAAAAAAATTACTATATATTACATAAATATAGTGTCTTAAAAGTGTATATGTAAAGTTTTGTTCAACTGCCAAAATCATATATTCCATCTGACGAGGGCAAACTTTATATTGTACATATAAACTTCAACTGTTCTTACCTGTTTGAAGGGAAATTCAATAAGGAATAAATATTGAAAATATTCTTTCTAACCATTTTAATCAGATGTTCACTTGAAATTGAATTCGGTTATTTAATAGTGTATTCATTTGAATTGGTTAAAATTCATTTTCTATACGTGCAATACCAATTTGGTTTTTTTTAAACATTCACTATGTAAACTACTATATATATGTGCTTGTATAGTTATATATATCAGTTGAAACCTATATGAGATTACTATATTACTGCTAGAAAATGCAATAAATAAAATTTTATTGAAATGAGAATTATATATATGTGTACAATTATCATTATCAATGTGGGTGAATTGCATGAATTAATATCGAATGTCACCATCTACAAATTTTAGTGGTTAATTGAGATTTCGGATCGGAAAATTTAAAATAAATTTCAGTATAAATTGATACAAAATTCATCAGAAACCTAGTTTTATTGGTGCAATATTTTCCAATGTAGTCTTTTCAGCTCCTATCACAAGCTACACAAATTGAGAAAAATTGTGGTGATAAGTGTGAGAGGTTGTGAGTTTATAAATTATATATATAAAAAACAAATAGGAAAAAAACGTATATTTTAATTGTCTTCATTACGTTAAACGTAATATGAACTTTACTATTGATTTGAATTGAATTCAATCGATGGCATATACTAATTCTATTATATATTTTGGTCACTTTCAATTAATAAAGTAAAACGAAGAATAATATTTAGTATGGGGTAAAGTAAACCTATATCAATGCAGATACTTATTCCTCTTTATAACTTAACATTGTTAAAATATTTCAAATTCTTTCAATAGCAGATTTTCTTAATTTAATACATTATATATAAACTTTCTACTTCGTTTATTATATTATACTTTCTTGCTATTGACATATACCTAACTCATCATCCTGTATACCGAAGAATATATATAAAAACGAAAAGCAGAAAACGCAAAAGAAATTGTTAAAAAAGATGACTTAGCATATATAGGCACCAACAATAACTGAATGAGGAAAAAAGGAAAAAATCCTCATAGTATACAGGCAGATGAAATCACAACAATAGATTCTGCCAAATTCGAAATATGATTCTATTGTTATCATAAAATCCAGTTTTATACCACAAGAGATAAAAATCCGATTTATATCATAGTCAAACAGATTGTTGCCTGTTGATAAAATAGCTTAATAAGCGATGATATTTTTTTCTGATTTTATAATATAAATTTTTTTGAAATATAATATATTTTCATATTTGGATATTTCATATTATAAAAGCATATAATCGTAAAAATATTTTAAATATTAATATTTATTAATAATAGAAGTCAATTGGAAGTTTCTAAAATTGTATCATTGTACGATTTGAGAATTTTAAATGTTAACGTAAAAGAATATGTAAGATTGCTCAAACTATTGAAATTAATACAGGAATCATTATATAATATTAAATGTCAGAGATACACATATTACATATTGTTGAGGATAATTAATCATTACCAAACATTATATAATTATAATCCAGTAAAACTGGAATTACTCTAAAATAGTGCTGAACACTATTAAATAAAAAACCCCGATTTTAATTTGAACAATTTTCATTGCATTCAATATCTATGCATAAAATACAGATAAAAATTAAAAACATATACAAAAATTAATTTTTGAAAATACATTTTAAACTCTGAGTATCACATATTGATTAAATCTAAAGATATTTGAACATATAAACACATTAAATATAAAATTAAATAAAATATACTACTTGTATATATATATATATATATATTTGTATATATATATGCTCCTACTACATAAATCTTAAGAAAATGGACTTGGAAAACAAAATTGACGGAAACAAGCAATAAAACTTTACTTGACACCAAACTAAATTATATTTGCCCTTAACTTTATCTTTCCTTTTTCCAAAAAATAAATGTCAATTTAATGTCTAATAAGAATCTTTTTCCTCTACGCTATTATATAAATTTATACTTATACGTTACAATATTCTAGGATATTTTTATTATACAACTTGTTCTGTATGGGTGCATATAGTATACATGTAGAATCATTATATTCATTTCCTATTTAAGAAATTGCCAAATTTATTTGAAATTTATTTTGCCGTATACACTTGATTGTCATTGTAATTTAAACAAATTATATTCGCTAGAAGTGCAAGTATTTTCATTATAATTTTATTAGAATATCATAAAAATTTGAAAACTTGTAATATATAAAATATAATTAAATATATCTACTATATAATTTGACGATTTTACAAAACATAACATTGCTGCTAAATTCAGGTTAATCAATTATTTTAGAGTTCAAATGGAGTAGCAAGTACATGAGCATTATTCAGTTAGTAGTATTACAAACGCAATTCGCTATTCTCAATACAAATATAACATCAAATATTAACCAAATTACTATACATAGCATTAGATTACAAATTTAAATATTCCGGCACAATATGATAGATTTTTTATTAGACAAGCGGACAAACTTAACGCTGAGACATAATATCATTATGTCTAACCTTCAAACTGGAATAAAACAGATATAAGATATACAGGTCTACATACTGCAGTGGTTTGCTACCGACCAAAATCTGATCTATCGTAAGTGTGTAGCCGCATCGACAAAGTGCTCCTCAAATTTAATAGAATCAAAAAAAAAGTTACTAAATCCAAAAAGTCAATAATATTAAAACAAAAACCCAGAAAATCTCTTATTTGTATATCCGTACTTTTATTTTAAAGTCAAATTTTTTTTTTCTTTTTCCTAATTTGTTCAACTATTTTATTAACCATGAAAATCAATTTTTCATAGAGACTTAAATAAAAAGGATATTTTAATAAATAAGTTTTCGAGTAACAAAATGGAACAAAAAAAGAAATTGTACGAAAACGTAAAAGAAAAATGTCTACAAAACAGAATTAAGCCCATCTACATATTTACCATACGAAATATTTCTATTTTTCAATCTAGATCCTTGTTTTTTTTTTTTTTTCTCTTTATCCTCATTCAAGAAAATTTATATCATGGAAAAGGATACAATAAATAAAATTTATTGAAATAAAGCTCAGGAATATTAAGAGATTTTTGTTGGATAAAAAAAAAATCAAATTAGGGTATAAGATTGATGGATGGCAATAAAAATAAAAACATTCATATTTTAACGGTATATATGCGATATTTTTCAGTTTATAACTACTTGTTATTTGCAAGAGTATATCCTCGTATAGATAGAGTTCCCAAATATAAATAAAATATTTATGCTTATTTTTTGCCGTTTTTGATTTACATTTTCGACGTCTTTACAGTTTGGCAGTTACTTTTAATTTATTATTTTTTATTTGATATTTAATTGATTGTGAAGTATGCATATTAATTAAATATAAACAAAATTTATACAGTTAACTATATTGAAATAACTTACACGGAAGTTATAATCTTACTTAATAAAGATTTAAACATATAGGATTTAAAGTAATGCATAATCGTATTGATTGATTAGAATTTCAAAATGGGATTATGTAGTATTTTTTAATTTATAGCATATCACTGCATACAGCACATCACTAAATTAGGTATTATATGATTATATTTCTTAGTATTTTAAGATAATTTTCATGTTTCACACTTACTTTACACTATACTTTATACATATCATAAGAAAAAAAAATGCATTTAATTTTTATGTAATTTATTAAGTAATTCCCAAACTATTTTTTTATAATTCCACTACATTTTAGGTGTATAGAACTAAATTCCAAACTGCAGTAATCGGGGGAAATTTTTATTTTTCTAACATTAAATTTCCCAGCAACCAGTCTAAAAACAGTTTGTGGAATTTTTATTTCCATTGCCATAATTTCCTAATTGTTCATTACCCAGGAAATGCTAGAATGCATGCAATACTTTTTATGCGAAAATTTTGTTTCAATTGTTCCTTGTTGTCTGATGAGAACTAAACTGAAAGTTTAGTATAATTAAATATCTGTTAATTAATAATTGATCTGTTGATTAATATTGGACAAAAAATTCAATTGAAATAATTTTCTACACAATTTATGTTATTTCCACAAAATTTATAAACTTTGTATGATGATGAGAGGATGTTGATGATGATGACATAGGCTATGTATATATATTCCTATGTAATAGTGCACAATTTACAAAATTTATTGACTAAAAAAATCAATATATGTCAAGCTGAAATGATACGTTCCGATTTATGTAAGAGTATTTATCATAGGAATCATTTCCTCTTGTATATGAACAAATATAATATATGCTCAGCAAATTCAGAATTTCAATTATATCCTGAAGTACATATCAGATTGTAAAGAACAAATGCAAATATCATCAGTAGAGTGAAAATAATATTGAATTTGCAATATCACAAATTGTTTTTTTTTTTTTTATTTGAATTGAATATATGTTATATAAAGGTGTAAATATATAAGTAAGATTTATGTGTCAGTTGTATCCCTGAAAAAAGAAATTGTTTTTGTAATTACGATTTACAATTTATAAAACTCAATAAAGTTATAGCAATTAATATTTTTTAGTGTCATCATAAATCTACCTTCAGTCTTTTTATATCAAGAAGTTTCAAATATGAATGCAATTTTATGATTTGATGCAATTACAGAATAATCAGACTTCAAGTGATATCAAAATTGATTCATGTATGTAATGGTCAATTATTTTATATTATTATAATTCTACCTCTTCATAAAAAATTAAAGGATAAAAATAATGGAACAGTTGACTAATTTTTTTAGTGTTAAACCAGAAGTAATTTGAGCCCCTTTCAACGGCATTATAAAATATACTAATGAATATAATAATTTTTGTCCTGTTTATCTTTCAGGTAAGTTATAATAATAGCTGCTTCTTTTCCATTAAAATGATTGTGACTATATAATTTATACTTTATCATCAAAACTCATAAATTTTCATTTATTTTCTACAATTTTTATCATTTATCAATTTTTAATCCTGAATATACTATGGATATATATTTTATATTACACTGAATAATTGTGTTTATTTCAATAAATATCAGCAAAACAAATCAATTATGTATGAGTATTATGAAAATATTCAATCAAATTATATAATACATTTCTTTCTAATAAATTATGGCTAATGTTCCCATATATGAGAATTCGAGACAAAAAAAATACAGCGTAAATTTCTACGAATTTCCGTTCATCTATCATAAATGTGTCGAATTATTTACATTAATATGAATTTTATTAAATCTGCTGTTTCAAAAAAAAAAGTAAAATAGAAAAAAAAACGAAAAAGGAAAACAACGAGAAAAGTTCTGAAACCCATTAATCATAAAATAAATTTAGTTATACATGAAACATGACCATTAAACTTTATTTTTCTTTTTTTTCAGATTTTTTCTCAAATTCATATTCATATTGTTTTTTTTTTGCAGGATCGTTATATTTTCAAACCACATTATTTTCACGAGTTCAATATAATATAACATACGCTGGTAGAATAAATTGATAATGGTTATGATTTACAAATAACATGGCTAATTTATAAAATTTATTGTAAAGTTTCACCATTCTAATGGGGGCCTACAACACAATATCCTGAACTTAGAATTGAATTAGTTCAAAAATGGAGTTCTAAATGTGTATCCTTTGAACATTTCCAACTTGTTCATATTACATTGATTCTTATGAATTTTATAATAGCATTTATAAATATTACCCACAATTTTTACACCTACTGAAAGCCTTTTTAATAAATTATCAAAAATTTGCATAACACAACCGAAGTTTTCATGTATTTATTTTTTTTTTTGGATCGACTTTCTAAGTGTCACTGATACATATACTGTATAAATTAAGAAAGTTAGCTTAAAAAATATATGTATAATTTTTCCAGTTAAATTCATTTTTTAAATATCCAAAGAACCATTAAAATCATTAGCCATCAGTTAGTAATACTTTCTAAAAAAAAAAAATTATCAAAAGACCTATGCCTAGAAATATTCCCATTATCATCTGTAATACTCTTAGGTATAGCTTATGTACTTAGTCATATAATGACAAAAACATATTCAATCGTTTTTACATACTCTTAAAGTTAAGTACATGTCAAGATGAAATGCCTTTTATACGTTTATATGACAATATTCGGATAATGTAAAGATACCATAAATATGTACAGAGAAAACATTATTGTACATATAAACGATTTGTTTTTATAACATTCTAATGAAAACTGAAAAGAGCTTTAAATGAAGCACTTATTTCTTTAAAAGTTTTTCAAATCCTTTGATTAGCGAATATCCATTAGACGTTATAAAATAAATGATAATTAGTAACACTTTTTATTATATGAATCATTTCATTACACACATAAATTGAGTTATTATGTGAATTGTTGACTCTTCTGAATATTGTGGAAGTTATATATATATATATGAATGAGACTACGAAATATTTAAGATTTATAATTATAGTTAGTTCAACTTTTTAAGAGGCTGAAAAGATGGTGTTAATACCGCTTGTTTGTCGACAGGTTCTAAAAAACATCTAAACAAAAAAAATAGGTTGCTGAAGTATTAGGTGTCACAGCATGGACTTACATTATTATTAATTTACATTTATTCAGCATTGAAAACAAATGTTTATCCGATGAAAAGAGTTGGTATATCAGACTATGGTGCATTATTTTTAATATGAGAACAATATGGAAAGGATTAAATAAAAAATTAGCTAAATTTTATGCATACCATTCAACTGAAATATTCAACTGTGTAACCGGAAAATTATAAGTGATCTATATATCTGCAAATATAAGTTTCAATTATAGTTGCATTAGCTCACATTTAATATAACTTGCATATTATTATCGACAAAATTAACATCGTATGCACCGATGTGGTGTATATAGGTTAAGCTTGCATTGGTATTGCTAACAAATATTCATTTTAACATCAAAGTAATCTTTATGGAAATGATAAATTGAAGCTATTAAGTTATTGCAATCTAGTTGTAGTTGTAATTATATAATTCACGTAAACATCTGAATATCTCATATTGTTTTCGAAATGGAATAATTTCATAGATAATATTATGTATAAGAATCAACCTTTTAACGATAAACGATAGTAGTCCATTTATATTATGATATATAAAATATCCCGTTATAATCTAAATAATGAAATTACATTTAATATTTTATTATATACCTTACCCATTCTTAAAGGTTTCCTTCAACAATATTTGTGAAATTAGATTGCAGAAATTGAAATATTGTTCAGGAGTTTGTACTATTGATAAGCTGTCCTCGATAAAGCAGGATATGTTCTATAATTAGTAAATTGTGAGAATCTTCTTCTTCTTATCTTCTTTTCCTTCCTCTCCATATTTGTTATTCAGATTCGGCCCTCATACTTCTCAATCTATTTTTCCGCAAGTTTCTGTATTATGTATCGTCACTCATCTTTGTGTCGAAGGAAATGATTTTTTATTTTAATAAAATTTAAAATTTTATTTAAAAGTTAATCATTAATATGTTATTGGAAAAACTGAGAGCAACAAAGTGTGCGATAAAATTGTGAAAATTAATTATATATGAATAGTTGTTAATTAAACTGAAATTAAAAAGTAATCGCATATCTCCATTAAACATTATTATTAGAATAGAATAATTGTTCCAAAATTTTATCAACGATTTCAGCTAATGTGCTCATAAACTGATTTCATGTGTCAATGGTAGCCGTATTTGGAATTAAATTTCTAAATTCAGGATTTTGTGTGTAGAAAATTTTCAGCATTTAATACCACGACTGAGATTTTGTCAGCCAATGTGGAAGTCTTGATCGATTTCATCTATTTGATGTTAAAAATATTTCAATATAAAACAAGTTGAGATATAACATTATTCTATATTAAGAGATTTGCACATTAAAAGATTAAAAATTTTGCTAAAAAATGAATGGATTTCACCTTTTGGACGTTTGCCCATCATTTAGAAAATAAAATACCATCGCGAGTATTATTATTTTGTTCATTAAAAATTTAAATTTCAAATTAATCTCTAAAAATATATTAAATTCTTATGAACTTTGTAGAATAATACTATCGTATCTGCCTATGAAAGTGGAATGAAAGAAAAATACCTTATTATACTTATATAATTAATCATTAGTAAAAATGAAGAAAATGTAAGAAGATTATACGACCTCATTAAATGTCTACGAAAATGCTAGCTACTTTTTTCTTTTTTTGTTCCTTTTTTCTGGCATTTATCTTGTTTCTTTGTTTTTGTTGATAATTTACTTTCCTAAAATGATAAAAATATATAAAAATAAAATCATCAAATGTCAAGTGAGGAGACAGTTTTTGGTCATTTTCGGTTCTGTATGTTTTCTTTTTTCATTTTTTTTTGTTTTTTTTTTTATATAGGTTTAAGTAGGTAGATCGTGTTAGATTTTCCGACAGTCTGGAACTGTCTAAGATGGAAAATTTATACATATACTCGTATATATATATATATATATATATGCGTTGGTATATACGAGTATTATATACTGAACTAAGACTTTACATGGGACAAACATTAATTTCAATATAATTAATCATTATATATTATAAGCTATATAAAGTTATATATGTACAAATGTATATATATTTATTTATAATGCCTACATAAGTACATCAATATATACCTTATTTTCATTTAGAAATAATCTGTACTAATTGATCATTATTTTTAATTGCTGCTCCCTAATAATATTGCACAAGAGTTATACTCTGATGAAAATAGGAGGAAAATTTCAATACGCAAAATTTTATAATAATCTATTGCTGGAAATTTGCAATATATATATATATATAATATATAATTGCCAATTGTTATAAAATCCATGTAATTGCGATTAAAATTACTTGATTTTCCATTTTGCCATTCTACTGGAAAAAATAAAAAGAATACTGATAAAATAGTGGGAAAAAAAACGTTAAATTATGTAAAATTAATCAAGTTGAGCAAATATTATAATGTACGAGTATACATTCAACTTTACTGGTAAATTTTAGGTAGTTAATTAAATTTTTCGAGATTACGTAATTTACATTTTAAGTTAAAAATAATATTTATTTAATTTTTCATAATAATTTTTGTATTATATTAAAAATACTATGCAGTACACAAGGGAATTTATATATAAATATATAGTCCTACAGTACTTACAATACTATACGGATTGTACTTTATGGTTTTCATAATAATTTCTTGTGCAATTTCTTGTTATTTTTCCATTTTCATGAAAATGAGACTTGTTATATGTTTCTTTAACTTTTACAAGTTCATTGTTTTCCTTTTTTATTTATTTATTTCAATTGCTTGGGAACGTGTTCAAGTGGCATATTTATATATTTCGTGCTAATTGCAAACATTTTATATATTTGTAAGAAAAATGACTGATTATATATTTTCTAAGTTAAGTACTGTTGTATACTTACCTACATACTTGTAATAATAAGTTCTGGTTTTTTTTTGTTCCTTTATTATTGCAAATTTTTTTAAAAATTTCATCAGTGTACTGGGTTTCAATCATTTGCCAGCAGTTAATCATCTTTTTTTTTGAGTATGCAATTCGAGACAATTTGCTAGTCAAAGGAGACATATTATTCATGGTAATTATACCTGTATTATTTCAATTCTTTTAAAGTGAACATATTTTACGTTTGCAATTAAAAACCAAAATACTATCAATAAGCTGAATTTTTGATATTGCGCTACAGATGTTCGCCTCAATTGGATTACGTGCGCTTTCACTGGCACAAGCCTTCTGTTCATCGCCTGTAGACAGACAATTTTTAGTATTAACCTTGAGCATCTATTGTGACATGTTACTATTAAGACAATTTAAGTAACTTTCTGGAGAGTTTCGATAATAATATAAACACTGACTATTCACAAAAAGAAAGTTGATACATTGGTGTAAAATAGTGTTCAAACGTTCAACACGTTCCCGTCACATCCATGGCAAATCCATTAGAGGAATGTGCGTCATAAATTAAAATTACTCTCAATACAAAAATTAAATTGACAACCACAAAAGAGGAGTCTGAAGAAATCAGCAGAATTTGATGTGATCACTGGAAATATGCTAAAGGAGTTACCAACAGAAAAAATATAATATTAAGGTGTGTTGTCATATAGTAGAAGGTATCAAAATCTTTGAAAAAACATCAGCTATGCAATACTAAAATCAATTTTAATTTCATTTGTTTATATATTTAAATTTAATAGGTATATAATAATTATAGTCCCTATACATGACCATAATAAAACTTTGGACTTTATAATGAATGCGATAAATAAATAATAATTTTATCGATTTTGGCTTCAGTAGCATTAAATCCCAGAAATTTAGTTAGAATACTTATTATAGGGATAGTTAGAAAACTAATATAATACATCATATACATAAGATTAGATGACCTTTATACTATTAAAGGCACACAATTTATTTTTTTTTTTACAAAACATAATAAATTGGTCATAAATTTACCAATTTCCGTATTAATTTAAAAAAGAAAAAAAAGTATCCTGAAATTATTTCTTTTAAAATATACTCGTATACTTTGTATATTATATACCTACTTATTGTAACATATGTACGCAAATATACATAAATTATTAAAATAATAAATTTTTTAAGGGATGAAACAAACGAAAAATAAATTGTATTTTCTGATGTAAAAGGAAAAAAAAAAAAAAAAAAAAAAATTGATGTAAAAAAACAACAAGAGGAAAACAAAATAATAAGAAAAGTTTGAAAAGAAAATCTATTACCGAACACGTATTTTTCAACATAATTTGGCAAACTCAATTATTGTAAATATTAAAGTGAATAAAATAGACATAAGACGAAAATGTTAAAATGCTGTCCCCTTTTCATGACCTGCATATAAAATAAGGATATTTTCCCGACGGTATATTTTCTTAATAAATATACATATTCCTAGCTAATTTCCTTCTTATTGATATGCTTTCAATTTTGGTAGCATAAGTTAGGAATACAAATGAGTATGCGGAAGGCTTATGATAATAAATTTTCTGTTTTCTTCCCCAATTTTCTTATGGGAAATAAAAGTATTTTCAATTTTAATTATTTAATTTTTCTTTTAAATTATATATTTAGTAGAATTTTTTATCTATACGCATAAGAAGAACATCGTTGACGTCCTATGCTTCCACGTGTAATAAAGGTCAAGATGATGATGATGATGATGATGATTATGATGTGAATGTAAAAATAAAATCATATACGGAATGGGTGATATGCAACGTAATGATGAGATTCATAATCAAAACTTTGTGCTTGGTGGTACAAAAAAAAAACCTCACTAAACAATTCACCATGAAACATGGTTATACCTGGTAATCAATTAGACAATATAACAATTCTTGAAAGAAAGTATTCGTAAATACTAGGCTATAGTAAACTAACTAGTGCTAGATTGAAATGGTCTGATGACAATGTTGACGATATCTAATAGCAGATTCTTATATTCTATTGGAATACATCCATGTACCAATCAAACCATTTACCATTATATATGGGAATATATCAATAAAAATAGGAACAAATATAATGTAGTATCATATTTTTATATATATTTGACAATATTTTTGTGAATATAATAAATTATTATTATTGTAAAAAACTTTATGTTCATGTTGTCAGGGAAATTAATTCGGAACTTATACTGCGCCATGTTTTTAATATGCATTTTTAAATGTGAATTTATGTGTTACATGGAAAATAATAAACTTCAGTAGGAAAAAATAACCAAGAAAAACTTTTATCAGTAAAATGACAATTATTTACATTTTTCATCCTCTCGGAATAAAACATCAGCCACATTTCACTTCAGAAACTT
>JANSTX010033099.1:0-13890 GCA_027564355.1 Penthetria funebris | reverse complement strand
GTTCGATAAAAAAATGCAAGACCGGTCATATAGATTCTCTTCAACATTGGCGCAATGTGGGGACGCTAACATTCTTCCATAGATATTATCATGGCAATCGTTTGGAATTCTGTTGAATTTACGTTTGATCGCACGCTTAAAATTCACATCGTTCTCCTCCATCGTTATGATCAAATAAAAAGTTATTTTATATTTTGAACATTAAAGGGTATCCACTACCTAAAGAATAACTGTAGTAAAAAAAAAAAAAACTATTTAATTACAAAACCTAGCCATTACTTCAATTTAGCCCTTTTGTTCTAAATATTGGACAATAAAAATAGTGTTAATAATAGAATGGTAATAAATTAGAAATGTTTCTTTTAAGTGTGATTAGTGATATTATTTAATTGGTCGAGATATAAGTCAAAGTTAGGCCGGAAACCGGAATCAACTTAATCGACTAATTATTTATAAGATAAACACAATAAATGTAGACCTTTAAGGTCAATATGTATAATAACTGTAATAATGTTTTTTTTTTATTTTGTCATTCTTTTTTAACAAATATGAATTAATTTAGGATCCAAAGTCAATGGCAAAATATACATTTGGAATGGTTAGACCAAACACTGATAAATTGGCAGATATGATTCATAAGAATTTATATAAATTAATAGAAGTTGTGAAAACATGGAAAGAATCTGAGGCAATAGTTCAAAAATTGGAAAATTTACAGGTATATAATGACAATCAGAAACTTAAAATAATATCAAATTTTTAATAAACAAATATATTCTACCCAGGGAATATTTTACGGAAAAGTTATCGAACACGTCAACGGTACTACGGATACAAATTTTAAAGTCCTTAACCATGGAGATCTATGGTCAAATAATATGCTATTTAAATATGACAAAAATCTTAATCAACCAATTGATGTGATTTTTGTTGATTTTCAAACGAGTTTCTATTCAAGTCCTGGCATTGATTTCGATTTTTTTTTTTATACACGTCCGATTAAGAACATACTAGAGGAGAATCGAGATCAGATTATTTTATTGTATTATAAAGAACTTGTGAAGACATTTTATAATATTCAAGAGTATGATAAAATCCCCAGTTTAAAAACTATACAAAAGGAAATATTAGCAAGAGAATTTTACGGTAATTAAAATATTGTATTTTTTAAGTTTTATGGTATAAAATAATGCACGTGTTTTATAGCGGGTATGACTTAAACGGACTGTACATCAGAGTTATAAATAATGCCCGTTCAAACTACTAATGAAGTTGTTAACACAAATGCCAGAACTATTACGAACTTGAAAAACAGCAGTAGACAACTATTAATATTTTATTTGTTTCACTGTTCGAATAATAAAACTTAAATCAAAATTATCATTAGGATATATAATTTTCTTAAATATTGATTGTAATTTGGTGAGATTAATGGATGTATGAATATTGTCTAGGGTATTGAACTCTAAACTGTTATTATCTAAATCTGGATGTAAATCTTTATTTCACTGTTTTAAATGACAGTTTTACTTATTTTTGAGTGAAAGATCTTCTTCTACTACCATATATTAATTATCATATGTAGGTGGTAAAGTCTAAATTTTAAAGTGGATTTGTTATCTTTATCATAACCCAATCTAAAAGGATTAGTTGTAAGTGAATGCACATCAAGGATAATCACCAAATTTTACACGCTGCATCTAAACTGTAGCATAAAGATCACATATAATGGTGTTTTGCTATTCGATCGGTTCTTTAAATATGATTTTTAACACTTTTATGTTACGTCATTTTTTACGAATACTCGATTCCAAGACTGAAATGATCCTATTGTGTGTAATAACAGCAACAATTTGTATATTGCGTTCTGTAATGTTAATTCCACGCCAGTTCTCACACATTCTCAATATATACCCTTCTTTTCGGCGCTTTGATCAGTAATTCTTTGGAATCAGAATATAATCGGAATGACAGTCATATTATCAGGACCAGGTACCTTGAATAAGCCCATCTCTAGGAGATATTTTTCAATAATTTGACAAATACGATGTTAACATCATCTCTTGAGCATCACAATTATCGTGATCGAGTTACTAGTTACAACACGTGGAGTTATATATAGTGTACTCGATGGCAGTCAATTTATTACGTGATTCCTACTTAATATATGGCGCTTTGTTCTGCAAAAAATTTGCAAATATGCGATTGTGTTGATAGTATTTCTAGACACCACATCGTCACCGTTTTTTCAAAATAATTATATTTATTTTCTTGTATTATATAGGTTTCTTTGCATCAATATCTGTATTTCCAATGGTTGTATTAGATAAAGAAGCATCTAAAGAATCAAGTATTGACGCACTATCAGATGAGGCAGAATCTATAAAATTAAGATCGGCAATGTTCACTAATATAGAGTACCAAAAAGCAATGCAATACAATCTTAAAAGACTTGATGAATTAAATGTTCTGGACTAAATGAATAAGAAAGAGATTAATTGCAAATTATAAGAATATTTGGTTTTAAATCATTTTTTGCGCTCGCAATAAAATATTAATATTTAAAAATAATATATTAAAATTCAATTATTTACATTTATTGCCCTATTTGAGAAATCTATATTCGTTTATGTGTAACAAATCATGTCACTGGTATGTAACACTTCACATATGAAGTTCAAAAAAATCAGTGGATGGATGGCATATTCATTGGTAAATTTTTGGTAAGCAAATAATTGCTTCAAACCGAGCATTTCCATTTCAAAAACTCAGATGTTGTACGAAGATGAAATTCTATAAACTTCAAATCGTAAAAATTAACGTAACTGAAAGTCAATGCAAAAAGATCCAATTAATTGCATAAATATGGATTGCTTGGGATGTTGCCGACCAAACAAATTTTATTTCTCAACATAGTCGATTTCCAGCAGCAGCTTCATATACACATTTATTTCAATATGGGTTTGTAGTTTTCTGAAAAGCGTACCGATAATATAATAACATCTTGCTAAAAAATGAAGTGGTCGACTATATCATCGAGTTTCCTTTACCTTCACGCCGTGTCACCGGTAACTCGATAACGGTTTATGTCAGTAATGTCATGGAGGCTAAAAAATGGTGTTAATGTCGTGTTTGTCGACTGGTTGAAAAAAACAATTCAACAACAAACTAAATAGTTTGTCACTCACGAATAAAATAGCAATGTTAATTGTATATTCCCTGTTATATATTAAGAATAGTATATTCAAATCAAAGTAGTTTACTTTTTATTGCAATTCCTTTAAGTTTGGAGAATAAGTTTATGTCAAGCAAAATATACGCATATTACACTCATACAATCAATAATTGATGGATGAAGAATATTGACTTATTAAAGTTCTGGTGAAGATGAATACTAGGCAGGATCTAAAGATCAAAGTCTTAAAGAGTGGTTAGTTTGTATGTATGCCGTCTTTTAGACTCGTTATGGTTAATTAATAGAAGATGTATTGATCTACAAATTAACAACTGATTTGGATAAGTCCTGATGGATAGAACTATTAATAACGTGATAAAGTGATTTCACATCATATAGCTAGTAAGTATCAATGAATTATTTGGGCTGTCTCTGTAATAAATAGTATTTCAATTAATCAATGATTAAGTTACATGAAATGTAATTTTAAATACCTACGTAACAGACGATGAAGACTATGGATAGTAACAAAAAAAATGTGTAAGTTACTCAATAGATCTTTACCTACACGAGGTTTCACATACTTTTACATGGTTACTAGATCACAATTTACGTTATCAGTGATGATACATCGTTTTCATTGTATAAGTCACCGAATGGGACCGCATTAATCATATCTTAGAGTCTCAATTTCGCCTCTTCAATGTTAGAGATAGACATAAAATAATCATTAAAAAATATTATTTAATCTATTGCGAAGTTAAACCATTGTCAATCTATTTAAGCAAAATCCTGAAAATAACTTTTAGTTCGATATCAATATTTAGACAATGGCTATAACCAACGAATCGCGACTTTAAATCTAGAGGCAATCTTGAATCCATAATGAAATCGCGTGTAGTTGTAGCATTTAGGTCTCACGAATTAAGTTCCGAGTGAGCTGAGCACTACGATAGCTGATAGTTTTCCAACATACCATTCTGATATATAAAGGTTTCTATTGCACAAAATGCTAAAATTAATATTTTGCACAGTACCTAACACTATAGTCAAGAATTAAGGCTTGCAGACGTTTTAATAATGAAATTCAGTATTATCGCTGCAATTTTACTAGAGCCAGCAAATATGCCGAAACGAATATTAAATTGACACCAATTACAGCTAGGAGTTAAGATCATGCTTCATAAGCATCGTTGTTTCATTACAATGATCATTAGGATTATTAAGTCAGTTCGATCTAAATATTATTCAACCACTGATAATTATACTTTACATTTCGTTATTGAGTGGATTATATATTTTTTAATATCAAATTATTTTTAATTTATATTCTTATTGATAATCATAATATGTACTTACTTTTTCACATTTAATTAATCGAGGCCCGTTTATGTCACCGTCTGTAGAACCGTCTGTCTGAGGATGTATTTCCTGAATTTTACGGCCTCCATACTTTTAAATCAAATGTTCACAAATTCCTACGTTCATATCCTTCTCATCCATCGTCTTGAGCAAATAAAAAATTATTTTGTGTTATGAACATTAAAGGGTATCCTGCACTCCCTAAAGAATAACTTTAGTATAAAAAAAAAAAATTTTTGATAATAAAGTCGAAACACTGTCTTAATATCTTGTTCATTTTATCACGTAACTGTTTTGTGGATATTATCGAAGTAATATACGGAAGGGAGCATTAACGCATTGAAGTTGATGACCGTTTGAAGAAATTTTGAAAAATAAAGAAAATCGAAAATACTAGATCATACAGAAGGGAGGAAAAAATGAGGAAATTTATCAATCAATATTGAGTAGCACAACGGATGACTGATTTGAGGAACGTTTGTTTTTTAAGTCTAACCCACACCTATTTCTGATTTAAGGAGCTCACGTAAATAAGATTCCATTAAATGGTCAGAAAATTATCTATTTGGGAATTGCTGAATGTATTGATAAGCACATACTTATTTTTATTTGCCACATCATGCAGTGTACATTGAAGATAATCACGTGCATGTGATTTTTGATGCATGAAGACGTGTCGTATCAATAATACTTCGCTTTAGAAAGTACGCAATTGCCAACACTGCGGATATTGATAAATTTTCCAGGCAGATTGTGGATACAGAATTTCAGAGAATCATTTGAAGGGGAACATCAAATGCCAGTGGATATTATTTGGGGTGTAATATTTGGTAGGTAATCTGCGCCATTCTTGGCGATTCGAACACTATAATATGAAACTATCCCCAATTAGTTTATGAATGAAGAAAACCTCATCAGCAGATTTCGGAATCAAATCCAGTGCTCAAATGCTGTGAAAAGGATGATGCGAAATAAGGTAATTGGTCCAGATGACATCCCATCAGATCTTTGGACATATCTGGGTCATTTTGTATATCAATGGTGTTAGCAAATTTATTAACTAAGCTTTTATACATGCACTTAAGATCAAATATATGGAGCTTACCATTTTATAAAAATAACAAAGATGTACAGTATTACAGTATAGAGGAATCAAACTTACATCACACATTCATAGCTATTGGGAACGCCTTTGATTGAGTATCTAGAGATCTCATTTACCCGGCATTAAGATATCAAACGGTATAATCATCCTGGAAAAAATCTATCACTATTATTGATAAAGGACTAAATGGTCTATAATATTTATAATCTTATGCATCACAGTTCCTAAAACATTTCAAGGGAAACAAAATGATTTTAAGAATAAGTCACACCACAAGACGGTATATCACGGTCATGTCGCCTTATTTATAATTATTCTGGGAAAACATTCTCACTATTATTATTCAATATAAACACAAAAGATCAATATCTTTTGTTTTGTTTTTAAAATGGTCTAAACAATATTTTGAATTTAAAAATTTTCATTGTGAATTTATAACAAAATTGCAAACTACATGAAAATAACGTATTCAAACGCATAGAAAAACAAGTTGAAAATAATTACCAGTAAAAACCACCGAATGTCACCGTCGCTGCAATCGATGATTGCAATAAGAAGTTCATGATGGACGCAAATTGTACAAGAAATCCAAGTTCACTTTATAATTTATCTTTAAAACAATTTGTGACTAGATTAGATAAACTAAGTGATGTACAAAAATGTGATCAAGTTATTTATCTACAATTGATACCACCACTTATTCTGTTGGATATTTATGCTGAGGTAAATTCTAATTTTTCATTTCCACTGTTCTGTTGTCATTGTATGTTTTTATTAAGACGATGCATGGTACAGAACAGATATACAGAACAGACTACAGAGACAGGAACACAAATGGAAATTGTACAATTTTTCAACAGAATTTTGTTATATTTTTTTTTTTTATTTTTTTTATTTTTGTCATTATATGATAATTTACGTAAAACAAATTGCATTACATTTATGATATTTCAATTGGTCATTAAATTTATCTTATTTACTATGTAAATAAATTTAATAAAAATATAAATAAATGATAAAAGCAAAAGTGCTACTACATCTACTACATCTACAACAATACAAAATTCAGAAATAAAAATAAATATTCTAATGTTGATGATGATAATGATGATTGTTATTAGTCAGATTTAAATTTAACTTAAATGAACCGAGTATTATCTTTAGATATAAGTTTTTATTAGATAATATTTTGTATCGTATTCGATAAATTTATTTTGAAAAGTATTCCCCATGGCACCATCAATCATCAAACAATGATATCAATTTAAATGTAGAGATCACCGTAAACCATTAAACATTTCAGATGTATTGCAGATATCACCCAAAGAACATTAGTGTGCCTTAGTTATTCGTCGACCTTGTAGAACTTGAATTCTGTGAAAAATCTGAATCTTGTCGTTGACAATATGTTCTAATCTGTGCTGCAATACCTTTTGTAGGCCGAACTAAAATACCTCTTAAAATGGCACAAAAAGTCAAAATGTGATAATTTCAAATTCACTTTTAATTGATATGTATTTCACGAAAATTAAATCGTAAAGAGTTGGGCAGCATATTATTGTCAAAATTTTGAACCATTTTATGATATCCTTCAATTTCTCATATCCTAGAATCCTAGAATTTTCGTGTAACCAGGTAACTCCTCAAATGAACTCTGAGCAACCTGAACCAAACCACTGATATATTCAGCAGCACGTTGAAGTACTCAAACAGCTATAACTGGATTAAATTGTACGTTTTGTTATGTGGCAATCAATTTCCGGTCTTTTTTGTATCAGACTGTTCACCCTCATGTGATTTTCAGTTGCAGTCAAGGTTGCAATGTATTGTGCCCAGTATGCAATAATTTCGAACTGTTTACCACCGTATGCTTTTTCCAATCCGCTATCCAATAATCACTTACATTTGTGTTATTAAATTCCATTTGTCTGATATATTTCTTCCTATCATAATTGATGAAACCAAGAACATTGCAACGCAATATACTACTTTATAACAATAGAATTAAATTCAAACCATAAAAATTTGTATTTATAAATCATTTAAGAAAATTTGATTGGGTAAATCGGTTTAATCTACAAATTGACTACAAATTGACATTGACAGATGTACATCTTGAAAACGCGGACAAAGCAAAGCTGGAATCTTTTTACAATGAACGATTTGATTGCAATGAATTGCTTTCAAATGATCAATTTTAATGTTCCGAATATTAGACGATTGAATTGTTGTTACGATTGAAATGTTTGTTACTTTTCTAATATTTTCAATATTTTACTTTACAGATGACAGAATCATATAAATTAGCCGATGTACTATTGAATGAATTATCTAATTTAACAACATTTTTTAATTTATTAAAATATGGTACTGCCAAATATAAATTATTAAAATGTTATTCGGTAAGTGGAAAAGCGAAGTTGATCAAAATAAAATTTAATATTTTATTTAAATTTTATAGTTTTTAATGGAACAAAATAAACCAATAGCACAAGAAATTTCATCAAATTTTATTTCATATATGCAATATTATTGTATTGATGAAGAACCACCACATAGTAAATATGATAAAAGTGGATATGATTTTAATATGAAAACAATAGAATTTGGTTTAAGAATTGGTTCATTTTTAACAGAGGCAGGTTGGCCAAAAGAAAGTATTCAAGTATTTTCTATTGTTTTAAAATTTATTCAAAAACTCAATTTTGATTCCACATATAAAATATGTAAATTGGATTGTTTACAAAGGTTAGTTGTGTACAGATTTTTTTGATTATTGTCTATTTCAGTGACGAAGCGTGGTATTTCATGAATAGGAAACATTAAAATTAAATCGACTGAAATGCAGAATCACCACTCCTGCATATTTTTGTACATAAAATAAGCATTTGTAAAAGTAGTTATTTCTTCAATAAAATCTATTAATGTCTATAAATTAACTAAATTCTACGAACCCTATATGTAATAATATGTTTTACTATAACATTTGATTTCATATTTCTATGGAGATTACTTAATGTTTATATGGTTAAAAATGATACAGAATTGCTATATCTTATTTAAATAATGTATTATATCATTCATGTGGTCAATCATCTATGATCTAATTTTTGACATAATTATTATATTGTTCTCAACTGAATAACAAAATTAAACTAAATGGTTTTTTTTTTTTTTTTTAATTATTGTAGATTACTTCAATCACAAGCTGGTTTTTGTTGTTTTAAAGAGGCAAATAGAACTGTACAAATAGCAGATGAATTATTTACAAAATATGGTACAGAAAATTTTCCAGACAGTCTGTTAGCAAATTGGTATATAAATTTATCGTTACTTAATTTTACAAAAAGTGAATATAATTACAGTTATTCTTGGAGTCTTAAAGCGTTAAAAAAAATTAATCACAATCAAAATACTCCTATTGTGTAAGAAAGTTATTTTTTGTATTAAAAATTAATTATTAATATGTAAATATTAATAAAAACATTCTCTTTCAGAACTATAATAGATGTTCTTAGACAAACGGCCAAATCTTGTGTTGTTAAGAGGCAGTTTAAAAAAGCAAATATGTTAATATCACAAGCGGTTAGGATGGCGAGGTATGCTTTTATATTTTATTAATTTATAATAATCAATATTACTTGTGACACGTAGACTATTAGCAGCTAACTTTTTGCTAGTAAATTCCTGTGTTTTAATACATTTCAATGCGTATTACTCGAAATATATATTTTTTTCATTTGAATATTATATGCTAAATTTGTGAAATTCTAAGGATATTTTGTATATTTCAAACATACACAAATAGTTTATTGTTTCTGGTTGTTCGGGTAGCGAATTTATTTTATTAATGTAAATTATATATGTCGATAAATTTGATGACTATGTGTGGTGTATTATTTATGCATCAAATTTAATATATTCAACTGTAGAAAGAATTTGAGATGCCTACCATCTTTAGAGTGGCCTCAAATGAGTTGAAAATGATTTATTATTAAAATTGTATTCGCTCCTTTCTAATGTTATACTAGATTACACCTTTTGTTATTGAACTTTTTATATTAATTTTTTTTTGAATACGATACTCAGAATGTGCACTTATTTTTTTTTATCTTCTTGAATAATTCTAGTTTGAACAATTATGTTTCCCTGGTTAACATTTAATTCAGAACATACAGTTATTATTTTTTCATGACCTTCGTTATGCCCACCGTCAAGTATAAGCAAATTCATAGAATCGGCCTATTCAACTCAAAGAATATTTTTTACAGTGGCGAAATTGTACTTGAAACATTATTTTAATAAAATTTTAATAAATAATTGAATAATAACGGTTTTTTTTTTGTTTTTATTTTTACTAGAACTACATATGGTGAAAATCATCAAAAATATGCGGATACACTTTTAGATTATGGATTCTTTTTACTTAATGTTGATTTAATTACAGTCAGTGTAAATATTTATAGGGTACATTTTTTAATAAAATTTAATATACTATTTGAAATTTCATAATAAGCTATTTATATATTAAAAAAAAAAAAAAAATAGGATGCACTTGATATAAAGCGTTCAATTTATGGATCACGTAATCTACAGGTTGCTATAGCACATGAAGATTTAGCTTATGCCTTATATGTTCGAGAATATAGTTCGGGAAATTTTACAAATGCACATGAACATATTGTGAAAGCAATTAGCATATTAAAAGTATTAGTGCCAAATGATCATTTAATGTTAGCATCGGCTAAACGTGTAAAGGCACTTATCTTAGAGGAAATAGCATTAGACAATATAATGGGATCTGATATTGCTGGTAAATAATTGTCATATGACAAGACTATTTATAATTAAATTAAAAACATAAAACAAAAAAATCTATATTTTAACAATTTCTACTTCATAGAAAATCAAGAATTACTTGTAGAATCTGAAGAATTACATCAATCGGCATTACAATTATCCTTAGAAGCATTTGGTGAAAGAAATGTACAAACAGCAAAACATTATGGAAATTTAGGACGATTATATCAAAGTATGACAAAATATGAGGTAACGGTTACATTTTTTGTTTTTGTTTTTTGTTTTTTTTTTTTTTATAAATAAAATATTACTTATTGAACATACAAATACAAATATAAATATAGGAAGCTGAAGAAATGCACAAACGAGCAATTCAAATAAAAAGTGAGCTTTTAGGTCCCTATGATTATGAAGTTGGTTTATCTATTGGACATTTGGCATCACTTTATAATTATCATATGAAAAAACATAGAGAAGCTGAACAATTATATCTACAAAGTATTTTGATAAGTTAGTATAATAAACAAATAAACAGACATTTATTTATACTCGTATTTAACAACTACAATGTAACTAACTCCAACTAAAAATTCCATCTATTAATCTAACACTTTAATGTTATTTAGTATCACTTTCATTTATACTATGTTAAAATATTATTTTCAAAATAATAAAGTATTTTATAAGCAAAGTACAGTAAAATTAGAAAATACGTAGAATTTTATATAACAAATGGGGTTAGGTGATTGTTTCAATATTTTAAAATTTTTATGCATAATTGCAATAAAACCAAATATACATTTAAAAAATAATTTCTCCATTTTTATGTCTTATAAAGATTTACAATTGTTCGGAGAATCATATTCAGGTTTAGAATATGATTATAGAGGACTGTGTCATGTTTATGAATCACTGAGTGATGCAGATAAATATCTTGAATACTCTCAAATATTAAGTGCATGGCGATTATTACGTGAGGAAAGTGATGAACGAAATGTAAGTACGAAAAGTTAATTATACAAACATTGAAAATAGATTAATGTCATATAAATTGTAACATTCGCTTCCTAATGCCACGTGTACGTCCTACAGTAAGTTTATCCTCACTTGTTTATTAATATAAGCATCAGATTCGTTGGTTCTATCATAATTCTAACATAGTTGTAACATTCTCGGTAAAAAAAAGAAGATCTTCATCGTATGCATGGTGAATCTAATGTCCATTTATATACTTTTTATGTGTAATTGAAAATTTCGGTAGTGCGAATATACAGGTTACACAACTCACCGGACATTTCTAACGCACTGTCCGGTTAGTTTGCCTGTAACATAGTAAATCTCTCTGAATGTTTTCAGAAAAGGTAAGTTTATTCTGTCATGCACTTTTACCAATGTCGGCATTATCAATGCTATACGAAAACTTACTAAAAATATAATTGATTTTAATAAAAAACGAAATTTAATACACGAGCTATAAATGGGTTCATACTTGAGGTGGCATAACATTTTCAATCTTTAAGTTATTTTGTAATGTTACAAAATGTCTTGAATCGTTAAATGACGTTTGAAATCTGTCAGTGAGTTTTCCTCATCGATGTTCATTAGATTCCTAGTAATCTATTGTGCGTTCTTTCACCTCAGAAACCCATGCTGTATCTGTAGCCGTTCTTGAGATATTTCAATTTTTCCACAAAAAAAAAAAGAAACACCTTCAGCTGATTCTGTTTTCCGGTTCACATTCACAAAAATTTAGCAAATTTTAACATTTTTTTTTGGAATTGAAAACCATCCTACTACTACATAGATCAGGGGTGGCCAAGCTCCTTGATAGTCTGAGCCATTTATCAAAATTTGAAATTTTTCGCAAGCCGAATTTACGTATTTACGTATTTAAAAGGTATGCAAAAAAGATCAGGATTTCGCCACTGTTTATGTTCGTTCGCGCGATGAGTCATATAATTCTTAACTTGGACAGAATTTGTTTCAACGTTGTACTTAGTCTTTCATATTTGTTGTCAGTAATTTAAAAGACATTTTTGAAACACATACGGAAAAATAATCTAAAATATAATTAGCAAAAAAATGAAGAGTACACTTATCGAGAGCCATAAATAATCCTTCATGTGAATCGCCGAGGCGCAGGTTGGCCTCCCGTGACATAGACAGCGGAATGACGACTTGATGAAACCGACCATATTTTATTTAATTTTTACATCATGTATCAGACGAACATAAATATTTGAAATTATTTTTCGAACAGAAATTGATATATCTCGTAAACGGTTGAAAATAGCAAGTTGATGTCTAAAGGAAAATAGCGTTCACCTAGTGCATCTTATAAGCATAGTTATGACATTCTACTTGAATAAGTAATCGGCGAAATGATAGTATTGAGGTCTGTAATTTTTTCGCATCTACTATATGTTCATTGTAAATGATACATGCCGATCACCAGTAGAAAGTATAAATGAGTTGCTCCGTTCTATCTATTAAAATTAAAACCTCACGTACATATAGATAAATGTAGATAAATATTATTAATGAACAAAATACACTATTTATTTTACAGAATTCTCAATTCATGGATGTAAAAGAAGGTACAACACTAAATGAAGTTATAGATACATTTTTCGATACATGTACAGATCCAATTTGAGGGAAATTATCACTTACTATGTACTCATTCATTTCATCTACTCATAAATTTATAGCACTAATGGGGTACTAATATTTAAATTATTTAATAGTTAAAGAAGCAATTTTTTCCCACTAGACTATATCTGTAAAATATTTAAAAATAGTTGAAAAATGTATTTAAAAAAAAAAAATACTAAGATTTAAGTAAGAGGGATATTTTTGTTTGTATGAAAATTAAAATACGTGATACTTTTGTTCTTTGCTTTAATGTCATAAATGAAAAAAAAAACATAATTTAAATACATTTATTTGCATGAATTTTAAAGTTACCGCCAATTTATAAAAGGTATTTAGTTTTCGCAACCATGGGATTAACCACAATCAAATTAAATTAAAATGCGAATTGAGTTCGGTGTATTTTTTTATTTTTAAATTAATTAAATAATTACATATTTTTAATGTATAGTTTGGTGGAAAAAAATAATAACATAAGCTTAATTAATTAAATTATTCCATAAAATATATAACTTTTTATCAGTGCCCCATTGTAAAGGATTTGCCACACCAAATTTCATTCGCGTACTATGAAAAATTTTTGATCGCTTCTGATAATGCGGATACTTTTCCAAAAATTTTGATTTTACATTTATTATATTACTAAAATATGATACTTTGATTATTATAAAAAAAAAAGTTAAACTACAATAAGTTACATTAGAAATATTTAAAAAACTGTCTATTCGCATACTATATCCAAAATAGTATGCGAATAGACTGTTTTTTGATGCAGATATTATCAGAAGCGATCAAA
>JANSTX010033098.1:18547-31179 GCA_027564355.1 Penthetria funebris | reverse complement strand
TGACGATACACAAGACAGAAACTTGTGGAGAAATAGATTGAGAAGTAGGAGGGCCGACCCTGAATAAGGAAAAAGTCAAGGAAGAAGAAGAAGAAGAAGAAGAAGATTCACTAACTTGTCATATCAGTCCATATTACTATATTTTGTCCACCTTTTGCTGGCTATTATTATGACGTATCACAGGTATTTTTACTAATTATTTTATTAAAGAAATACCAATGATGTCATCTAAATTAACATACAGTCCTGAGAATAATATTTACACATATAAATTTAACGAGATGTTTTTCCTTCATTCATTTTTTGCATAGATATTTTAATTGTAGTACCAGGCACATAAGTTCTGTTAACATTTTGTAAATAAATCTTAAAAGTTAATTTATATAAAAAAAAAGTAATTGCAATAAAAAGCAAAAAAAAAAAAGTTAATTTAAATGTAGTCGTCAATGAGCAAATATGTATTTATAAAAATATAGTCTTCTTCTTAATCTACTCCTTGTTTCCTCAACGCATTTTTCATATGATTTTAAAGAATGCAATTTGATTAAGAGACCAAATTCTACGAAAATGAATCACAATTGAAAACCTACAGGAATGAAAATTTGAAGGCAAGAAAATGTGGAAACAAATTCAGAAATGGTGGAAACAAATTCAGAAATGACTGATAAAATCATTGTCTCAAAAAATTCAACATATTTGAAACTCATGAAAATGTCTTTTAATAAATTGAACAAGAAATTATATTATTAATTTAATCACATTCCTCATTGAATTTGCTAAAAACATACGTCAAAATTTCAAACATATGAAATGCCTGAATTTGATTGAAATTATTGGTGAATTTTTCACAAATTTATTATAGTTTCTCGATTGTAATTTTTTCCTGGCGAAATGGTGTTTACATGCCTGAATTTGATTGAAATTATTTATGAATTTTTCACAAATTTGTTATAAATTTCTCCATTGTAATTTTTTCCTGGCGAAATGGCATTTACATGCCTGAATTTGATTGAAATTATTAATGAATTTTTCACAAATTTGTTATAGTTTCTCCATTGTATTTTTTTCCTGGCGAAATGGCATTTACATACCTGAATTTGATGGAAATTATTGGTGAGTTTTTCACAAATTTACTATAATTTCTCCATTGTATTTTTCCTGGCGAAATGACATTTACATATAATTAACTCGGGACAAAATCTGCACTTTATTTCATCATTGACACTAATAATGTTAAGATAAAGAAGTCGCATAGAGTTATAAAGCATGATCTTGGTGGCAAATTTACATCCACATTTCTTAACCATTGATTGTGATGTGTGACTAACGTTTTGAACCCACAGATCGTCCAATTCAAAATCTGAAAGACTGACAGATCCGGAGGCGATGAACAGAATTGTCGAAAGTAAAATTGAATAGATCGTACACTCAGGCACCTGTTGGTGATATTACAAAATACACACTTGACTGACATGCGCGGTGTATAATTAAGATCCGGTCGTTCAAACACAACGTGACAAAGAACCGTTTTCAAATAGTGGTAAGGGATGTATATATGTACAGATCATCATATGTTCTCGCATTAAAATAATGATGAACACGTTTCATTATTTCACAAAGTAAATATATCAAAATAACAATGTAAAATAATATGATACAACTATTTGTAAATTACAGTTCTCAGATCGACCTTACTCAATCAGTAGACCATATTTTAAGATGTGTGCCAATTAATCTCTATGTTATTAAATGTTTTCAATACATCATTTAGGTAACTATACATAATTAATAATTGTGAAGGGAACATATTCAAGGTAGCGTCACACCGCATTTGATTGTTTGAAATATCACAAAAAAAAACAAAATATTCTGATACGTTCATTTTATTACACAATTTATTTACCATATCATTGTTTCATGCATTAAAACAAATTGTAATGTATTTATTTGGTGTAAACTTTGTAGTTTTCATTAATTTATTGATTAATCACGGTGTGTATAAAGCGGAAAACTGACAATAAACAATAAACAAATATTTGTTATTGAAATAAGTTATTTCAATGTAATGTATGATGATACCATTGTAGTGTGTAATTTGAAAAAAGTTCGGCAGGACATTCAATGTACAATTGAAACCAGACATCGTTATCACAAAATTGTTGCAACCTCGTTGCTATTCGACAATGATGACAATGAACGATTATAAACAAGAAAAATGTTAATATAGTTGTTAATAATATTAAATCTATCAAAATATTGAACAGTTTTAATTTTAGGACCCACAGTTCAAACCACCACTCTGCTTATCGAGTCAGTATACTGGTTTATAATGGTTTCAGTAATCCTTAATTTTTTCCCGTTTTTGCCCCAATTATGCCTTCAAAATCTAGGTGAGTATGTGTATACAATCTGGGTTTGATGCGTTGTTAATGTAAAATTTTCGTTTTTTACAAACCTATTGTTATAAATGATGTGTGCGCGCGCATTTTATGTTAAACTACTGACATCGATGTGATTGAACGTACTTTTTTGCAATTAAATTATGCCGGACCTATATTTTTAGCAACGACGTTACGCCATTTTTGATATGTCCTCTGATCGCATTTACGATGGTGATTCAGCAGAGACAATATTTTAGGTTAAACAACTGAATGTTACTTGATAACTTCTTTCTCACACACACACAAAAACTGTATTGTGAATACATATAGAGCGAACTTAAAAGAATTGAAAAAAGATCCATAAGCAATGATTCATATAAGATTCATAAATTTAATAAGGTTATTATATCTAGATAAATAATTTAATCTTGATTGCTTCGTAAGCAAATGATAAGAAGAGGAGCAATGAATATTATAGATAACATTTAGTAAAATAAATTTGGTAAATATAAATAATATTATTTTATAAACAAAACTGATGATATGACTAAAAAAAAAATTGTAATTTCATAAATTTACTTTGTTTTTTAACATTCAAATTTATATATATGGTCGACACAGTAAATGTGTCTACAATAAAGCCACACAAAATACTTGTGTCTCATCATAAATTAAATAAAATAAACAAATTAAAATGATGTATAACACATGATAGTGTCATCATTATATTAACAAACCTTCACTCCACATTGCCGTTATCAACGATCATTGATCACAATGTCCAACTAGGACCGTTAATTTTGATTAATCAGGTCGTCCTCTTTTTGCATGTGAATTTCTGTCAATCGCTTATGCTGCGATATCAAGTGATCCAGCGCCTTAGTATATATAGCGAATTAAATATCATTTTCTTCATCTAATAGTCAATCGCTCGATGATCCGACAATCTACACAAATACTAATTTGATATTGTACTTAACTGAAAGATTCTTACTATATGTTTGAATTGAAATAATTGTTCATAATCGTCAATACGGTGTTCGATCCGAAAGATCAAAAGAGAGTTATTTTGAATTATAATATATCTGACTGAAGTTTAGAATAGAAGCTTGCACGTGCCTTAATGAGCTATTTGGCAGAGTTTGACAGAGTTTGGCATAGGTTAATATTATTAAAACTGGCTTCTTCTGGTATTTATCTTGATTTGAGGACATGGATTTAAAATTTTATAAATGTTCGCTCAATTCGGGTTTTTCTCGATGGTGTCACTTCTGATGATTTCTCACTTGCCATTTTAGCATTAATTGCTACCACAATTCACAGTTACGCTAATGACAGCAGTCTGCATCATTCTTACTATTTCGACAGAAGACCAATTTTCTAAATGTTCGCTCAATTCGAGTTTTTCTCGATGGTGTCACTTCTGATGATTTCTCACTTGCCATTTTAGCATTAATTTCGACCACAATTCACAGTTACGCTAATGACAGCACTCTGCATCATTCTTACTATTTCGACAGAAGACCATCCGGGGTCGTGGTCAGATCGCATCACGATGTTATGGACAATACTCTAAACAAAGACTTAAATTTAATTATTGCAAATGATAAATATCAATGGTTGTCTGCATATTTTTCAAAGAGAAACGAAATATTGTCAACAATCGTCAGGGGATGCCCAAATTGTGATTATTTATATTTTATGCGTATATTTGTCAACCATTGATACTTGTTCCATGAGTGTGTAAATTTGAACAATTGCCACATATTTTACCCTTAAATGAGTGTTCAAATAACCTGTAGAATAAATCGAGTCATACTAGCAAGTTATGTTTGAGTAAGCCAAATGTGTTTTGTCATCCTCATGAAATTGCTTATGATTCCATTAAAATTTATAGTTGTTATGACTAGTATAGTAAAGGTCCAAGATGATTAGTCATAAATTTTCAATATTAAAAGTTTTTGTGCGATAAGATTTAATTTATTGAATGCATTTTAATACCAAAAATAAAATAGCTGATAAAATACTAGTATATATATTAGTGAAGAAGGTATAAGCTCATAAATCGTTGATTATTAGAAAATAATTTTTTTTTTATTTACTACATTTAACTTGATTTTTTTTTTTCTTCATTTTCAATATTTAGTTAATGTTACAGAAATCCAATTAAAAATTATCTTCAAAAATTTAATTCAAAACTGATAACAATATACTTAATGTTTGAATGTACTTACGAGTTATATATACTTTGAAAACGTTTTTAATAATATTGTAATTTGAGTACAATTAAAAATAAAGTAAGATAATTTGATTAATTAAACTTTTATAGTTATTTAAAAAAAAAATTAAAGATAGTATCGTCTAAGGATGGAGAGCTGGTTTTATGGTTTATAGGGGCATAACCAAAACAATGAATTAAATTCCAGTTAAATTACTTGCAGTACATCCTTGCAACCGAGGTTGGATACATAGTTTGATACAAATATCAAATGGCAATCCTACTTGACAACACGTATATTGCACGAAAAACGTCATTAAATGACCTCAAAATTGGCACAGATTGCACATTATTTGAAGAGGTACAATCTCGATATGTAACATCCTCGTTTTTATTATACGGTTTTTACCAAACATTCCTTTATTTATCACAATGTTCATAATTACCTCTTTTCACAATACTATTCCGAATTTAAATGTTCCAATTACGCACGAAAAATACGTGGTTAACCAATAAAAGAAGTACATATTTTTTGTAAAGCACTAGCTTTGGCATAATTGTATTGGTTTATGTATTCCTGATAACATGTAAGTAATCAAATCATCTCATATTTTCAACTGTGTTTGGATATACTAAACAGAACATTTAAGCCAAATTCTGACCTTTGTATTATGAATTCATAAATTGACGAACATAGTCTCTATTTACAATAAAACATAAGTTTCATAGGCGAGAAATTAACTTAAAGAAGTAGTACATATTTTGTAAATTTAAAGCACGTGTTTAGCTTTAGAATAATTGTACTGATTTATGTGCTCCTAATAATATATATTATCAAATCATCGCATATTCCACCTGTGCTTTTTAAATAATAAAAACAGGCAAGAAGCATAATTTTCAAATTGGTATCAGGAATTCATAAATTGACAAGCATACTCTCTATATTCAAAATAATCATAAATTTCATAGACGGACAATCTTAAGAAAGCACATATTTTCATGATGAGCGTGGTTAACCTAAACAAGTAGTACAAAATATTTGAAAAATTAATAACACACGTGTTCGGCTTTAGAATAATTATATTAGTTTATGTACTCCTGATAATATGTATTTTAAAATCATCGCATATTTTATATGCAGATTGGGTACAGCGAATCCAAACAATTTAAACGAAATTTATCATCAATGTCAAGAAAATTAAAACCTTAAATTGATTTAGACTAGAGCATCCTGCTCAATCTAAGAACAATTTGCTGACATCTAAATGAGAAATCGGTGAATAGAAATGAAATGGGCATTGAATTGAACAGAAGATCGCAAGTAACTCCAGAGTTCAGTTTCACAAAGATTGGCTACTAGACGGGTATTTTTTTTAAAATTTCGCTCCCAATTGTCGTGAAATTAAATTCGCATTATGGTTAAATTGTTGAAAAAATATGTGAGAATTGGCGTAATATCACACAAAGTCATTGCTATTGTTTTGTACAATAAAATCAATCTCTTAATATTAGGCGACCACCATCAGTTACCTTCAAGTTCTTGACTACATCTAAATATGTCGAAATTTGTCTATTATCTCAAATTGAAACAGAAATGAAATTAAAATTGATGTGACTTGTAAAATGCTACTCACAATTTGTGTTTGAAACACAAATCGAATGAAGACTGTTGCGTCTTATGGACAATTACTTTCAATATGTGGTTTTTTTTTTTTTTGAGAGTAGATGTCGATGCCGAAATATATGCCGGATTTTGATTGACAAATGTTTAGTATACTAAATAGAGTCTGGTAGTTGTGTCAAATTGAAGCGGAACATTTGGTCAAATGCCTATTTAAACGTTAATTTGATTGTCAACGCCGGAATTGAAGCGGCTACCTTAATCACTCGGTAATATTATCAGATACGCAATTGAATTCATTCAAAGAATAGAAGACCAAATTGTTTGGTGGAAGATTATATAAATTTACTATTGAACATCTTTATTTCAACAGTGTACATGTGTCACGACAGATTTCTAATCTTGTTCCTTGAAAACATATATGCTACTAAATTATATGACGTTCAGAGTAATCGCGTTTGATGTATTCCCTGTTTTATCAGCTTACTTTCTACGACAATTGATTGAATTTGGCAGTTCTTACGTTCTATTACTAAAGTCATTTTAATTTTGTTATAATATCATACTCTGTACAGTCAATTATCTAACAATTTGTTTACTATTCTTTAGGTTTTTTTAATTTTTGTTTTTTTTATTTACAAATATAAAAAAATAAACATTTTTCATTCACCATTGCATTGTAAAAATAAGTTAAATAAGTGCATGAAAATTTTCATATAAAATATACGAGTACATTAAAAACATATAATTGTTTAACATACAAGAAAAAGTTAAGGAAAACAAAGTGGAAAATTAAATAAATAAATAAAAATAAAAAAATATTTAACATACCATAATTCCATTTAAAAAATCATTTAAACAATCTCTCATAATGTAAAGTAATTTAATTTCCGATAGCATTTTATTTCAAGTATAAATTAAAAAAAAAAAATAGTTTACAGATTGTTCTTATTATTTCTTATATTAATAAGGAAAAAAGGAAAATATTTAATTAATTTATAATTACTTAATATGTTGAAGACAGAACAGAAAAATGTCTATAAATTAAAATTAAATTTTAATGAGGATCACTTTTGTTGTGCCACTTCTAAGTGTCAGTAATAGAATAATAATCAATCTTTTATCTATAAATTTACAAAAATAAATATTGTAGTTTCATCCTCAAGGATGATATGTGCTACTTAATTATTAAGATTTGATCCAAGGCTTATTAAATTGGCAACAATTTAAAATTCATCAAATGATATGCAGATAATTTCGAGAGATATCATTTACTGATAAATACAATTTAGTCAATAGAAAATGTAACGAATATATACGCAAACACAGTAGCTTCCAATCGTTTTAGCGATATTCATCATTTAATCATTACGTCATTTTTAGATCCAACCGCAAAGATCCAACCGCAAAGATCCAACTTGATAAATTATAATTGAACTGACTCTTGCAGTGTTATTAATTGTCAAAAGAGTAGAATTTTAATTCTTACTGTCCGCTCATTTAGCACAATTTTATTAAAAATCTTTTACATATCTTTACATCGACACTCGTCCTTAGAAATCTATTTCTTCACCGGTTTCTATCTTGTGTTTTACCACATTCTATATTTAATCTCACAAATATATGTCTGAAGCATGAGTTGAATGCAGTGACATTAAACACTGAATTGAATTTGATTTTTTTTTTATCGAAACGCAGATATTTTGGTGCGTCAAATTGAAATGTGTTAATTATGTTGTTAAAAAAACATTGACATCAAAATCATAAGTGAAACGTCATTTTTTCTAGACTTTATGAACATTAAACGATGGATACCAAACGAAATTTTAGCATACTCCGCAAAAAATCACTTTTCAGTGCACTGCAATTGCCTTAGATGAATATTTTATACTCAGATGTGAGTGTTGAATGATAGTTCGAAATTATATATATATACTACTATACTAGTATTGCAATACCTTTATAATTGTTAATCAGTCTTTTGTGAATTGCTTAATCTGTAAATACGCGACAGTGGATATTGTCGCTTCATTATACAAAATTTTTATATGTAACACATCACTGAATAAGTTCGTAGGATGATCAATAAATCAAAAACTTTTAGGCAATATTCAACTATATTCATCAACATATAGTATCGTTCAAGAGTGATACATTCATTCCAACGTTTCTCTAATTTCGATACCTTTTTTGTAGAATGATTTATATCTTCGGTCTCAAAATACGTTATACAGTTTCATTCATTGTCACATGCCGCATGAAAAATTCTTGTTATTGTGCTGAAACAGCTTCGAACAGCGCTCTGAATCGTCGACGCATTGTTTTTTTTTTTTTTTTGATCGACTATGAGCATACGCGGTACTCACTTCGAACTGAGCTTTCTCATGATCAAATGTTCATACAAAATGATGAATACACTGCCTTCTGTTATCTTTAAGGTGTCAGCTATCTCATGCAACTTTAATTTACGATCGGCCAAAACCAATTTATGGATTTTTTTTTCTGTTTTCTCGAACAACTGCCGAATTTTGGGCGACCAGAGCGTTCAGTATCATCGCTGTTTGTACGGACGCATTTAAAATCAGCAAAACATTTCTCTACCATTTGTTTCGATGCAGCAGAGTCCGAATAACACTTGTCATCCCATTGCTTTGCTGAACCGCTATTTTTTCACATTGAAAAGCAATGCTTTATCAAAAATTCAGATTTTTCCATTGTTTTGAAAATTACAAAAGTAGCGTCACTAAAACCACTGTAACTTGTGAACTAAACGACAGATTGTCATAAAATTTTGACACGTATCGTTTGAAGCTTGGTACTTCCTAAAAATCCTATGGATTTATCAATAGTTCTATATGGCATCCTGTGAACTTATTGAGTGATGAATTATAAATAACATAAGTGGTTGATCTGCCTTTAACGAACTTGGAGTTTGTTATTCTGGAAATTAATTAGATCATTGAGTCTTTTTGTCCAAAATTATTACTTTTTCAGGTGTGTAAAGTAAGTTTGACCAAATTTGAATATAGTCGCTTATTTTTATAAAATTTAAATAAATACTTGTGTTAACGTGAATTTGGCAATCGCAACTTTAAGATGTTATATTTAATAACTTTAATAACTATTAAAAATCAATATTGCCCAGAGATTTTTCGAAAAATATCGGAAAGGAGCTAGTCATTTGATTTGGGTGTCCACTAGATTAATTCGTTACATTTTTTTCCCAGCATTTTCGAATTTGTTGAGTAAATTGCATTGACGGGGAACCGAAAATCGGATTTTAATTAGGAATTTTTCGATTCGAGATATTCTTCGTTTAGCAGATAATTACATTATTGATTCGACAGTATTTACTTTATGTATTTTATTTATTTTACTCTCAGTTGTTGGCACATTACAGCTTCTTTTGTTTTTATGTAGATTTGATGGTATGTATGTATGAATTCTTATACATATATCATTTTGATCGCCACGTTTAAGCTAGATTTTAATAGCAACCAAACTTCTTGCTCTTCGCGTTTTACTAGTTTATGTGTTTCTAAATTGTGACTAAACCTTTTCGATAGCCACCATATCACATAATTTTACTACTCGTGATCATATTGGTTAATAAAAAAAAAAAATCCCAGTCATCCGATTTGGAAGTAGTTTCTTTAATTAGCATATATGGATGGAGAAAGTATTATAGTTAATAAATCAGAACATAAAATTGACTTATAATACACATGCTATACAAATCAAGTAATTAAGCGTTTTGGTGAACGATGTTCTTATGTTGAGGACTTTACAAAGCCGGAAAAGAGTTCCACGTGTACGTGATCCTCAAAAGATCGATAATAAAATTTCGTTAGCACATTTATTGAATATCCAATTCAATGTGTATTAATCTATAAGTTAATGAAATACAAAAAATAAAAAATAAAAATGAACCATCAATGAAGTTATATACACTCCTATGTGTACATATATAAGCATTATTTTTTATTCATTTTGAAAATAAAATGCTTGAGGGCTTCATATAATGACCTAATAATAACCATCGTCGTCGATTCAAATAAAATAATAATGAAGCCAGTAAAATAAAATTTTTTTACTATTGAACTCTTGTACATCATCATACACTCGTATACTTATCAATTCCCTCAGAATGTTTGTAAAACCAAAAATGTAGACGAGTATTTGTAGATCAATTAAATGCAATATTTTAAAAACATATGCTAATAATTTTCGCAATTAATAAAGTATTTGAAGTAGTTGTGTGTCGAGTTCGCTAACACAGTGCAACGTTTTGATTTGTCGTGGTATTTACAATTTATTCAATTGTACATACGAAACAGTTTCTACAATCATTGTGATAAAATGTATTTAAATTTGATTCGTCTGCCGCGCCAAAAGACGATTAGAACACACAAATGTGTTTTAACCAATGTACTATTTGTACTATATGCCATTTTATTGTTACATCATTTCGAGGTGATAATATCTGGTCATTAATGGACTAGTTGCATGGATTTTTTGAAAATTAAGAAATCATTACCACACAGTACACTAATTGAAGCAAAAAGTATTGTGTCAAAATTATTTATTGTGGTGTTTACCATACAACCCCGCCCCCCTCCTTTACTTTCAAATTTTTTATCAAAATTTCGTTAAAAATTTTATTCAAAACAGACGGGACAATGATTTTTTCAATACCGCCAATTTTCAAAAACATTAAAATATAAAATATTTAATTTAAAAATTATATCTTAAAAAGTGTCGTAAAATAATTTTTGACATTTTTTTCATATATCAACATAACCTTCAAAAATCTTTTTTTTTTTTTCAAAAATGCGTGCAACCATTGTCAAAATTCATAAATATAGCAAAACGTCAACTTATTTAATTTTTATTTTATTTGCAGATCAATTTTAATTATATTGTTGATTAGGAAAAAACAGTTTCGAACACAAAACCCTAAATATATCACATACAACTTGTACTGTAGATCATTTTATCGTTTTTTTTATTTTTATTTTTAGATCTATCCAAAGATGCGATCTAATAAAAAAAGTTAATAAGAACTCTTGTGATCATAATATGTGGTTTTATATAATTGGTAAAATCCTCATTTAACGTCAAATCTAGCCGTCAAATTGATAAAATCTCTGCTATGCTATGCTAACAAACTTAGATTTTATGAATGTAATGTTTGGGAATATATATAGAGAAATATCGGATTGCTTATTTTTTACTATAGGATCGATCGTCCAGAAGAGCAATATATTTGTTTTTGTTTTTTTTTTTCATGATAGATCAATTTTATTCATAGTGATCAAAAAGGGATTTAAATCTGATTCTTCTCTGTTACCAAAAATAGGATTGAACATAAAAACCTATGGATTGCATATACTTGTACTTTCGATCATTTTATGATTTCGTCATTTTTTCGATCCATCCACAGATCCCACCGACTAAAAATTAATGAACAAATATTCTTGAGTTGATATTTATAAGGTTATTAAATTGAATACGAATATAAAGTACAATGTTGAGCCAATTTTTGAAAATGATTTTTACTAAATTGGAAATATGCTATACATACCACAGTGAATCAATAACGGTGAAGTTTGTTTCTCGAAGGTTGTTAAGATTTTTTTTTTTACTAAATTTAATAATTAATAACCGAATTTTTTGAAATTCATACCTCGATCAAACTTTTTTGTTTCATTTGAAATAACTCTAAACCTGTGTGTCTGCTTAGTTTAAATTAGCTAAAAAAAAAAAAATCCGATTGAATGTGTAATGGATGGGCAGTTGTATAGGGTCGTAAGGAATTTCGAAGTAACAAGTAGTGGATTGAATTGAAAACAAATCTTAAAACAATAAACATAATATGTATGTGTAGTAAGTTACGTATTTTATAAGGTTTTGATTTTGCTTAGTTCTAATTTTTTAAATCCAAAATAGCTGCCCCTTCCCCCTCTGTGCATTGTGGTACTTATTTTCTATTCGAGTACCCAAATGCATTAATTTAATCCATAGTAAAATGCATTTTGTTTTACAAAATGCATTTTGTATTTAATATCTACTAAATCATACCTCTTATCGTAAATTGATTTGTGTGGTGTGCTGCTTTTATACGTCAATTGTGATTAGATTACACTTGACAATTTGCGATCCAAAAATTGATATTATTGATGATATTATTGTTATGATAAATAATTTGGTAATTTGATTTTTTTATTTAATTTTTTTTTTTTTTTTGTTTTAAATTACGACTTTATTCTCACTTATTTGAAATTTGAACACAAAAATCACATAAATTATGGCAATTTTTTTTTTTTATAATTTTAATCTTAATTTTTAATTTTCTATTTTTTTTCGATAATACACTCATAAAATTTAATTATTTTCTCTTATTATGCACATT
>JANSTX010033098.1:0-18447 GCA_027564355.1 Penthetria funebris | reverse complement strand
ATCTTAATTTTTAATTTTCTATTTTTTTTCGATAATACACTCATAAAATTTAATTATTTTCTCTTATTATGCACATTTCAAAAAAATAAATAACAAAATGCCAAAAATACGAAAAAAAAGGGAAACGGAAATAAATCCAACGAAAAACACTAAAAGTGAATTTAATAGAACTTCTTACCGAACTTTGAACAACAGAAAAGGAAACAAATTGCTTTTTCAAATAGTAGATCAAACAACGGTAAATTTAATATTACGTACGATATTTTAAATATGAGGGCAAACTAAGCTTAAACAGAACGAAACTTCAAAACAAGTTTAAAACCGATTAGTTTGACGGTTCAAACCATAATAAAATGGTTACACATTATTTACTATACATTTCTGAATATATTTTTATTATGAAAAATAAAGTGGTTTTACATTTTCTCTTCTGTATGCATATATCTCCTTTATTGTTGTATTATATCAGTAAAAAAAAAAAAAGCAATGAAAATAAACCAAATCAATATGCGTGTATTTTATATTATAATGTAATGTAATACAAGATACAAATAACACAACTTCAAAAACAAAAAAAAAAGAGCGCAATTTTGCAGTTGTATTTGAAAGTTCCCACTAAAATTTATTCGAGACATAAAATGCATCGGCTCTCTTAACAGTTCATATACTCATTTGCCAATGATGTGCTTCTGGCCGTAAGCCTATGCACAGTAAATGATGAAAATTATAATTTGTGATACAAATTTTATTTGTCAAACCAAGTGTCAAGTTCTGGCAACCCCTAGTTACACTTTTAAAAATATGTAACGCGGAATTTTTTAGTGAATTACAACATTTACACATTAATAAAATGTTTGTGTATCGAAGCATTATGCTGGATCTACATACCGACAGATGGACATGTAATTACACATCCCTTTTTCCGTCTAATGCGCAAATGTTTTGTTTCACACAACCAAAAGTTGGAACAGATTTGGAACAAGATCTAATGTAAACAAAAAACACACAATCCACATCACATTAATTGCCAAATAAAAATAAAAATGTCGATTGTGTCAATTGTGTCATTTCGAAATTATTCTGTCAACAATGAATTTAAGTAGAACACTTGCAAAATACATATAGATGTAATATTTATCACGCAAATGGCTTTGGGTTTTTTTATTTTCTGACGATTAAATTTTTGCTGTTAAAAATCGGAAACAAACAAGATGATCGTCTGTGGTTGAAGGACAAGTCCACAATTTTGTCAGTCGACCGCTGCTGTGGGTAATCAAGCGGATACTTTTGTGATTGTGATGACTGTTGTAATTGCAAAAGGTCGCCGGCTCTCCACTCATAATCATCGATCAGGGCGGTAAGGTGAATCGGCAAATCTAATCTTAACAGACCTCGGCTCTATACGATAAAGCTAATTTGACTTAACAATTTTTACAAAAATCACGTTCCACAGTTCATTTCATTGCGCAACAACAGCAACCATACTCATCACACCTGAATCCATATGGTCCCGTTTAGACGCTAAAGTGTTATAAGAGTGTTTAACATTGGAGACTCAATGTTCCGTCGAGAATAAATTTCACAGACACGTATATGTGCAACAAGAATTATTACCATGTTTCGCGTCCAAGTATTTCATGAAATTTGATGTATTTTTTTCAACATTGTCTAAAAATATTTACAATTGACAAAACTGCAGCATTTTGTATACTTAATATGGTCTATTTTCGTAAAGAATAGCAGGAATTCGCGAAATATTAATTTAGGAATTATTCAGCCCAAAATTCCAAACTTTCTCATCCTTATACTCCAAATATATATAAAACTAATCAAGGCTGGCGAATATATATATATATATGTACTCGCCTGCCTTGATTAGTTTTGGCACATATTTCAGTTTTCTGGACATACAACTAGATGAATAAAAATAATTATCCTCTAACCAGTTGTAACGCGTCTGAGTTTTTTTTTTTTTTTGTTTTTAATGTGCTTTGTTCTATAACTCTTTTCTCTCTCGTATTACAGGGAGTAAGTTCTTGCTGTTAGTGCATTTGGTGCTGTTGGTATCTATTACTGATTACATTTAGTGCCAGTAGATACCTTTTACTGACTGCATTAGGTTCAAATGAATATCGAGATTGTTTGTACTTTATGTCATCGATGACGATTATGGAGTGGTCGACTAGATTATCATCGAAGTATCTCAACGCCATCTTTACTTTCACGCGAAATCATCGGTACTACGATCACGACAAATTTCAGTAATGGCGTATGATCGTGACTGAAATGATGGCGTTAATGACTTCGTGTAGTTGGTGAGTCCTGTTTGACATCAGAAAATCGCCCTTAAATTTAATTTGCCTTTCTATTTTAAAATAGTGTTTGTTCGTAGTTTGGTAAATTTGTGTATTGTTTCGGAACTACAATGTTTTAAAAAGAAAACCATTTATCCTGTGCTTGCACTTTTTACCAACAAATTCTGTTATGTCATTATACCGCTACTGTTAATTATATTTTTTGTTTACCTTGTCCTCAAAATTAGTTTGTACATATGTTATGCAAATCCATTCGTTTCTTTCGTAGCCAATGCCATTAATAACATTTTTATGCTCCAGCAAATGTGTTTCATTTTGTTTGATGTGTTTTATTTATTTACATTCAATAATACTATTCTTTGATAATAAACCAACTTCACTTACTTTGATCTCGATGTGCCTAATTTTTCTAGAAGGAATACACAAGAGGATGTAGTTTAACAAATCTCACTTGTCGACGTTATATCTCTTGAGTTCTTGAATTATCGGCTCCAGTTTCGTTTGTACAAGCATTGCTTTAAATCCTGATCCGAGTTGTTAATATTGGTTGTTACTTCTTAATTGAACGTTCAATCCGTACTACATTGATTTTTTCAAATTTAAGCAGTATTTAAATTATTATTAGTATCAAATTACATTGTTGATGATTTTAAAAATTGGTAAAAGGATTTTATTGAACAGATTTTAAATATGTGGTGGATGCATATTAAGTTACACCAGCATTTGTTCTTTTTTGTGTTTCCATAATTTCTTATTAAATCCTTTATTAACATTTGAATTCGATTGGAATTTCCCCGGATGTACCAAAATTTAGTCGTATTCATGTTATTGATGAGCCTACTATTAAATTTCATTTATAGTTTACCATTTCTTTTCGAAAACATTTAATTCTTTTGGATAAATTTAATATTTAAAGACTAGTTTTACATTTCAACGTCTGTATTTATTTGAAAGAGAGGAACTCATTTAATAAAATAATTTTTCAAAATTGCTATGTTTGTATTAAAATATAATACAATAAAAATACAACAAATATTTAAACTTTTTATTAACTTAGTAACTAACTAACATGTGTAGAAAATATGTTTTTTTTTTTTACTTTACATTAACAAAATGTTCCTTTTTTTATGTATTTTTTAACAATCGCAAGTTACAGCTGAGATTTGTTTAGTGTTTGATTGATTTGACATACTTATTTATAAATATATTTTAGTATTATTGAAATGTATAAAGATAAATATTCTTAATTTCATGGTAAACATTTGTGGTATTATTTAAAAAAGAGGTAGAAAATAGTGGCAAAAATATCTTCAAACAATTTAATGGACCTTAATAAAATCAATAGTTTCAATCCACCTAATTGAAAAAAATATTATGACTAACCACTGTGTCAAGCACATAATTAACAATATCATTTATCGGGCATTAGTACGCCGGATACCTTTGCCTACCTCCCTGTTAAACATCTAAATGTATCTCAAATACATCACTAAGCGATTTACGTATAATTCTGCACTGCAGCTCTCGATGACACCGCAAATCACTGTCAATTGTGTAAAGATATTGGTAACAATGAAGGTATAAACACTTGATAATATATTGCAGAACGTTTGCCAAATATTTATAATATTGTTTTTATGGCCTGCCTTACCGTAGTTTTGGTGCCGAAAAAGTCGGATATGAATGCACCAGATTCCCATTTGTCAATTGATCTAGCTGATCATCGTGTTGGCAAGACAAATCAAAATTTTAATGTTTGTCATGGTGGCTATATGGTTTTGGCAATAGAAAGACTTAGAATAATGATTTTTTGCAATTGGCAATGGCATAAAGTTTGACCATAGTAAACACTTACATTGCAAAATAGGAAGCAAGAAGTGCGCTAGTTATTGCCAAATGTAAAGCCACAAATTAGCTATATGAGCGTCTTGTTGAGTCTGGCTATCAAAACGAGATAAACAAAATTGCTGTACAAAAAAATGCTGCAGGTACATATATTCTATCAAATTCAAAAAAATGAGAGTGGAAATGTTTTGATTGATAACAGAGAAACAAATAACAGGTGGGAAGCAAGACTTCAATTAGCTTTTGGATGAAGAATATCCTCTTCAGCAGTTTTCGAAATGAAATCCTATTTTGGGGCCAGTCGATGCTGGTTACTATACTGAAAGTCGAAAATGCTGTGAAAAGAATGAAGTGAACTAAGGCAATTGATCCAGGTGACATACCATCAGATCTTCGGAAGTATCTGGGTGATTTTGGGTATCAATGGTTAGCAAATTTATTAACAAAGATCTCAAAACGGAGATGCGATGCCAAATTCAAGCGTATCTCATACCATTTTATGAAAATAATGAAGAATTGCTCTAACTACAGAGGAATCAAACTTACTTCACACACCCAATTTTGTGCACAAGACTCCGTGATCTAAAAGCAGATCAACAACTGATGCTATACAAACACTTCGTACAGTGATTGAAAAATACATAGATAATAAGTAGTATCTCCATATGACATTCATAGATCTTGAGAAGGAGTACCTACTATATATTTCTACTATCAAAGATATGTATATGAATGCTAGCACTAGAAGTCTAACAAATTGTGGAAAATCTACATGCATGAATCCCATTAATCTTTATAACTATTATAAAATTTCTGTCTGGTACAATACAGGTTACTCTTCCATAGACTATGTTATTTGCAAATGACATAGTGTGTAGAATCAAATTGTACTGGAATCCGAAATAAATCTATGGAATTCGGTATTGGAGGCGAACGGACTACGTATCAGTTACACTAAAACAGAGTACATGAATTTTCCATTTAATGGTAAACGATCGACTCCTCAACAATACACGATCATATTGAACAGTCATCCACTTCCCGTTACTGTAAAGTTTCAATATTTGGGATCACTTATCACAACAAGCGGTAAAATCTATTATCATATTTAATACCGAATATCGAGTGCGATTGGATCAAATGGAGATCAATGTCTAGAATTCTATGTGATCGAAAAATGCCACCAAAGATAAAGGAGATGTTGTATCAAAATGTTATTCGACCAGCAATGACTTACAGTTCTGAATGTTGGGCTGAAAAAAGAGATAATATGCAGAAACTACACACAACCGAGATGAGAATGTTAAGATGGTCATCAGGTGTAATATTGAACGACAGAATTAAAAACAACTATAATCGCGGCAGTTTAAAAGTTACTCCCATCATCAATATATATAATCACTCAAAGTTAGATTAAGATGATGCATGGATACATCACTTCATTCCAGAAACAAAAGAACAGTCGACGTAGTACTTTATCATCAGGATAATGTACTAGCTGACCCATTAACAAATTTCCATGACCAAAGTACACGAATTACCGTAGGAAATTGGTTTCTCATTCACCATATTCTCCAAATTTATCACAGATTTATTAGATTCAACAAAACAGACTAAGTGACTAAGTTAAACATGATATCTTTTTAGTAAGTGTTTATAGAGTCAGACAATATTAAAAAAAATGACTGCAAATAATATATTTCTTTAACAAAAAAAAAAAAGGATATAAAAACAAATTGCAAAATTGCAATAAGTTTAAATGTACATACAAAAGATGTGAGTACATCGAAGAAGATTTAATCTTAAGACAATAATTTGCGTTGGACAAATTTTATATTAGTTGCATTTAAGTACAAATAGAATAAAATCTGCATTTTACTTTTTCTGTTTGTTTCTTATTTTTTTGTTTATTTTTTTATGCACCTATTCTTAAAAGTAATAAAAAAGGTTGCATTACAAGTGCTATTACAAAAAAAATATATATATACGGAAATTGATTTAAATGGAGATATTTCATATAAACAATTTTAAATTAAATATGATTTATGAGTATAATAATGCATTTATGGTGCATATAAGAGTTTCTAGTTTGTTACATCCAAAAGTTACTAAATTAAATCGGATAATATGTGCATCATATCAGCCAATATGATTCCACTGAATATGTTAAAGGCAGTCCAATTATCTCAAACAACGGCCATTGTTTACTATCTATGCCTGCAGCCATCACTTCAACCTATCCCCGATCACTGGTAGTAGATTTCTTAATGGCGGTCCTTCGTCTCGTTTTTACAAACAGTTAGTTCTAAAATTGCACAACTTTAGTTTTTTTTAAAATTTGCTGTATTTCACCTCATTACTACCCACATATCTGATTTCATTTTGCTATAGCAGAAAATTTCGTCAGCGAAATCAATATTTTCTAGGCGACCGGTTAAACGCAATCTGATAATATTTCGAGTATTTATCTGGAGCATAACTCAGTTCCAGATGAAGAAGAATAATAATGGTGATACATTCATATTTCACATCCGAGTGTACATTAAAAGTATCGCCAAGCTTTCAACGATACAAAACTCTACATTATAAATCACTATGGACTGCCGATCATATTCAAGTACCTATTCCATAACTTTCTAGAATTGTTCACATCATACCAAATGATCAATACCACCGAATGTATGCTTAAAGTCGTTTATCCCACCGTATATTATGTTGGTTCATTGTATTTCTGTTGTTAATTACATTTTTAATGTTACTTCTCCTTATTGTTGGATTCCACGTTTCATCACTATTCATTCCTTCTCTACATTGTGGATCACAATATTGACGACGAATCATAATCATCAGTTTAAACGGTATTCCATAACTTTCTAGAATTATATACCACGATCAATACTATCGAATGCCTACTTGAAGTCTACAAATAACATATACAATAGCTTTTGCTATTTAAGCGAATGCTCAGCAATATTGATATGGTATGTGCAAGACCTATCAGGTAGAAAACCTTATTGTGCCTTTCGAATAACCGGTTGCAAAACTGAACTGATCCTATTGCGCCTATAGCTATGGTTATCGTGTTCAGAAAGGTGATAGAATGCCAGTTCTCGTACACACTCGAGTTATAATTTTTCGGAAATTTATCGATACCTCTTACCACAAGGTTGGAATATCATTAGACAACCTATTTTGCTATTAAAATTTATTTTTTATTGTTCTAATTTACTTTTCTATATTTATAATGTTGATGTGATGCGGTTTTGTAATTTCCATTTTTATAAGTTTTTTGTTTGAAAATTTCATTTTATTATTAATTTCCTTACATTTAGTATGAAACATCGCATTATAGTGTCAAATATAACGTTTTGATAAAAGATTAAAGATAACGTTTTTTCCAATTTTTTTATATGGCGTCATATAACTCAGTAATTATTAATATGAAGTAACATAAACATCATTGAATTTTACTTTATTACATGAAATTATTCTGGAAATGCAATAATGAAACCTATCTATTAGTTATTTAAGGTCATTCTCATGTTATTTGGCATATCTGTTGAACATTTGTATTTGTAAAAGATTTTCTATGTAGCTTATCATTTTTTTAACTATTAGTGATGAATAGAGTCGTCGACTATCGATATGAACCATTTATCTTTTCTCTAGAATTAAAACAAATCCCTGTCGGTAAGGCGCATACTGAACAATAAACTTAAGTTGAAGCGAAAGATACTAAAAGTCAAAATGTGCGATGTATAACACCGGTACAAAGACAGCGCATGACTTTAACGATCAAAGGCAGGTATTGCCATGTGTGAGAATTAGAAAATTGGGTATTTTATGATTTGATGTTTTGGGCTCCTGTAACTGCACTCTGCTCGACCTCGGTGCAAGTGAATTAGCAAGTGTTAATCCTTTGGACAATTTGATTTTAATTTAATAAATAAACCATAAGGTCGATTCACACAACAATTTAAAAAAATCTTTTGCCACAGTTCAATTCTTCGGCACAATGTCTACAACACTCACCATAGTTGAATTAAATGAACTTTTCCATATGGTCCATTTTGAAAGCTAAATTATTCACAAAAAATCATGTGTCTTAGAATCACTGACGCTGGAACACCTAAAGGTGAATACCGATATTTATATAATTACTCTCTCAATGTCATTACTTATTTATCGATTTCTCAGCAGAGTTTGTGATATCCTTCTCCTATTTTGTTCCTTGTTTTACTCATATAGTCACATAAAAACTAGTATTCCATGCGGTGTAAATGTAAAATTATTATTTTTCACAAATAATGTACAAATTACATGTAATAAAGGATTTTTCAATTGAATTCATTGAGCAGTAAGATGCGGCTATTGTTCACGTTTTCTAGCCACCTATTTTTTCTATCTCTTCACGTTGATTCAGCAGGAATTTGAAATTATGACAAAAATAACTTGAGGACTAAGTAGTAAGTATAAAAGTCCATGTTAGTTGTTGTTTCGCAGTATATTGGAAACTAATGTGATTTTGCGATTGACATCTGATCAAAGTACGCAGCACCCGTTCACGTTTTAGAAAAGTGTAAAATTTAAATTTTTTTAAATATTTTCAATAGCATAAAGCACGTGGTTAATCTAGAAACGTAGCCATAGTATTGTTAATCAGAAGCACATGTTTAAAAATTAAATCACATGTTTTGATTTATGTTTTCCTGTTGCTTATCTACATTTACTATAAATAAACATGGCTTACTCAAATCCAGCACTTTCGTGCAGTTTCAATGGTATGGAGAGAGTCCGAGTGAAAAGTACAAATTTCAGATTTTTATCAGGAATTCATAAATTGTTGTACTATTACATGATGAAAGGTGCGATATCATATATTAACGAAAACCGAAAGCACGTGCTTAATCTTAAAAAGTAACATGTTTTTTTTTATAAATCAAAAACACATTGGTTAACCTAAATACAAGTATTACGATTTATGCTCTCCTGATGCAGCTATTTAAAATTTCTTATTGTCTGCATTATATTTTGTTTGGTACATTCAAAACTAAAAACACAAGTATCACTATGGTATCAGGTGCTCATACTTCAGAGAACGCACCCATATTGAAAATTCATCTGTTAAAAGAGCGCAACATTTGAAAATGTAGTACATGATATAGTCAATTAGAAGCACATGTTTAAAAATTCTGTTACGTGTTGCGGTTTATGTTTTACTGTTACTTATCTACATTTACCATAAATAAACATAACTAACTCAAATCCTGTTCTTGTAATTGTCATGGGACGTAAAATGATGCAGACGTATGATATATTCGCAATTAGAATACATTAAATTTTTTAAATAAAAATATGTTTCCTGACATTTTATTTGAAACGTAGAGATAGTCCTTTAATATATGCCTGTTTTACACGGTATTAAATAAATAGTATGTTTTTTTTTAATATTTTTTGCGTTACAAAATACTGCTATAAGTCAAGGATTTTTAAACATAAGTCTGGTTTGTTTTTTTTTTTTTATGAAATATGCACATAATCTTTTAGATATGCTCATATTTTACAAAATAAACATCCAATATTTTCTTTATATTATAATTTTGTTTATTTAGAATAAGAAATATGGTTAATCATATAGAATTGTATGCATTTTAACATAACATTTTCATTTATTTAAATAATTTTTATACATCCTCATTTCCTCAATGCAATTTTACCAAAAAATTGTTCTATTAAATTTATGAGATTGTCATTCGTAACTTCTAATTCTTCTATTTAAACGACGTTTTAAAGGATATGTACTTGTAAAGATGGTATTGATTTATTTACATTCATTTTTATTATTCAATGTTGAAATTCTTTTATACGCAAAATAAAGCTATTAAGTAAAATTGAAATTGTATACCATATTTGGATAAACATGAAGTGTATTTAGTTGTTTTTATTGAATAATAATAATATTTAAAGATATAAAAAACATGTAAAATTAATCTGTTCAAAATTACAACATTATCACACCATTTAAGTTAAATCGGAACTAAAATTTTAATAATAGACATTGATATTTTTTCCAGACACTTCATGTATTGAAAATTAATTCTATTTCCTTTTAATTAATTGATTTACATAAGTGGAATAATAATTTTCATAATTTAGACGAGATGTGCGCGATATATGAAAGTGTCTGACAGTGCGACCAAAATTGTAATTCAACAGAACGCTAGTGTAAAGATTAAGTCAGTCGAGTGTCAAGTGGAAATTCTCGAAGCGGGAGCATAATATTGGCAATTTCAACATAACAATCGCCGTGAAAATAAGTGTAAAATAAATGTAACACCACCCAAACATTGTTTCTGCGCTGTAGGAATCTATTTGGATTAGTGATTTAAGCATCATCAATAAGCCGAAAAGCTCGCCATTAAACAACCGCATCTAAACTTAGGCAGTTACACCATCCAATGTGATCTGGACGCTTGAATCAGAGATCGATACTCTTAAGTTATTAAAAAAATTGCAAAAAGAGACAAATTTTGAGAGCAATGCCTTTGAAATATCTGACACAAGGATAGTAGCCAAACAATCAAAAAACTTCTAATCCACATTTCGATTACGTATAGGTCATAACATCTACAGGAAATTGACGATCATTAATAATGTAATTATGCAGGCTATACTAACAAAGTATTTCATTTTTGGTACGGGCGGGCAATTTTTTGTTTGCCTTTTTTTTTAAATTATTTTATTAACTACTTATATTTTCGACCTTAAACCTGAAATATTCTCCATGAATATTAATGCACTTTTCAATGCGTTAGAATCAATTTTCGAAGCACTTTTTCAACTCCGATTGAGATACCTTCAAACAAGCGTTTTAAAGGCAAGGCATAAACCGCTACTTCGGGCGTCGTTGTCACGTAATTTGTGTTTTTTTTTTTTTTGTGTGTAGAAATAAAAACCATAAACACCTTAATCATAAGTTTTTAATGATTCTTTGAACCAATCGACACAAGCCTTTTTTTGAGTGTTTGTTACATAATGTGGGATCTAACGAGAACAAATCTTTTTTACGTGTTCTTGCATTATATTATTGATTCTTGTCATACTAATGTCCAAGGATGACTCCATCTCATGTTATGTCAAATGGCGATCTTGGATTATTAGTTCACACACAGCATATGGATGGTTTGTGGCACAACAACTGATTTTGGACGATCCTGGAGTGGACGTTGGCCACAAATAAATTCGTTGCATCAGTTTTTCACTGTGCCGTAAGGAAATAGTGATGGTAAAGTCAATACGTTCTGAGTACTTTTATGCTAAAAAATGTGAAACTTTTCGATGAAAACGTCAGATTGCATCTGGCAACACTTTGGCCAGAATTTGTAAGTAGCAACCTATGTACGATATTCGAAAAATTAGACTTTTTTTTATGATAAACGTCATGGACAGACCTAATTTTTTTTTACTAGATTGTTGGTTTTTTTTTTAAAATTTCAATTTTATGGGTTGTTTCATTAAATAGTTTTTTTTGTTATTTTAAATGTGGTCTAATTTAACAATTTGTAGAACAGCGCTATATTCGACTATTGATGAAGAAGCACAATTATACACAATTTATTGTTGGTATAGACAATTCCAACATGATCGTGTTAAGCAAAAGTTACGAATTTCGTGAAAGGCGTCCGCAAACTGCTTTCATTTCTGCAAACATTATGCAATTTGCTGCTTGACGCAACTGATTTCTATAGTAAAATTGACCATGTTAGCTCTCGAACTCTTAAAATAATCGACTGCTTGAAGTCGCAACATTAAACAAATGTCCCATTACTAATCAACCATTGACTTCTTTGTGTTCCCCATAGTCAAGAATAAATTTCGTAGTCAGCGTTTTTTTTAGCGCTCAAAGCCAGTAATTTCTTTTTATAATTAATATAAAATTTGAGTAAATACAAAAAAAAACGTATCTTCGAGTAATTACTTGATAAAATAGTAAAATTTAGATTATTTATAAAATAGACCAACGCTTCCTGATTTGTGGCTGGCTCTTCTCTGATTGATTGTTTACTTTATAACAATTTTTTTCTTATTTCTTATAAATTTATAAACATCTCATATGAAGAATAGGAATTAACAATGTATTTTATTGAGGAGGTTTCATTTATTAACTATAACATATTTGGATAATATTATTCTAAAAATATCCTCTCATAATCATAAATATCATATTTTTTTTTTGGTTCTGTATCCTCAACGTCTGCATCAACTTCATATTTCAAGCCAAAATCAAAAAAAAAAAAAAGAATAACTAAAAATTTTCACAGCATCAAACTGTGATACGAAAAAAAAAGAAGAATAATCCCACTAAATGCAGAGTTCAATGGACAAAAAAAAAATGTTAAATTTGATTTTGGTATCTGAAATCTCATTGTTAAAATAGATGATGGACCTACACTGCTGAAGAGGTCGGCAAAACACTTTGTTTATATTACTTATATTTTTTTTTGTTTTTCTTTTTACTTCATTTAAATTTTTTATGTTAGTTTTTATTGTTATTTCTGTTTTTATTTTATTTTTTCCCTCAATCTATGAATGTTGAGAAGTTTTTAAAGAAAATCTTCTTAAGATTGTTGTTTTTATATGTCTTTTTGAAGTAAAATTGTATACATAAAATAATACAAGCACTTTATTTAAATTTATAACAATAAAAAAACGTGTTTTACTATAAATTAATTATATAACTACTTTAAAATTGAATAATTAATTGATAAATTACACTATTGGTTTTTACGAAATTTTTATAAATATAAATAAATTTGAATAATCTTTTTAAGAAGAAATTTAATTTAAATGCATGAATTTAGAAAAACCAAAGTTAATACCCATATGATCGGGAATATAATTTTTTAAAATGCATTTTTAACGTATTGTATAAACTTGTAATGGATAGCGCTATACCATCTATATAGATAGGTGTTACTCAACTTACGTTTACCTTCGCGCGATCTAACAAACCATATACAAATTAGATCATCGAGGTACTGCAATTGTATGTCCGAAATGGTGTATATGCGCATTTTAAGAATTTATCCAATTTTGAACGTGGACACATTACCAAGTTTAATATTATTAGCGTCCAAACTCAAATGATTTCATGGCACTCAAATTAACGATATTTATATCTCAACACCGAAATTGTCATTACGGATGATAGGTGAATGAGTGTACATTATATTTTATGAATTATGCATTCTAGTATTAAATTAATCGTCAATTAATTGTCGGTTCTACACAAAGTTCCAGACCCTGTTGCAAAAGATGCGCAACGACTTTCTACATTTTTCATCCTCAGACACAAAAACTCTATCTATAACCGTTTTCGAGATATTTGCATTTTAAATAAAATTCATCTTCTAAAGATTATGATCTCCTGATACAAATCCACAAACCTATAAAATACATCAATGTTTTTCATCAAAAACAAAAATTGCAATTCCTCGTAAACGGTTTAAGATACATTGTGTAAATGGTAACATAGTAATTCGTACTACATTTTATATAAATATGCCAGGTATTCTGTCACAACATTAGTCTAAAAAAAACGAAAAAACTAGTGCTATTAAAATGATGTCGGAATCGTTTTTAACTGCAAAAGATGCGCAACGACTTTCTACATATTTCATCCTCAGACACAAAAAATCTATCTATAACCGTTTCCGAGATATTTGCATTTTATATAATATTCATCTTCTAAAGATTATGATCTCCTGATACAAATCCATAAACCTATGAAATGTATCAATGTTTTGTAGCAAATAGTTTTCGATCATTTTATAGCAATTTTATTTTGTCATCAATTCACATTGTTGGGTTGATTCAAAAGACTATATTATAAATTATATATTTTCTGTAATCTGCTCAGTTTCCAACATGAACTGACAAATTTGCAGCCTATTTCCTAAAATGATTCTCTAAAACTGACCTATGAAAACTGCCAGGCATTTAGCCATTACTTGTCGATGGTATTTAAAAGGCTTTAAAAATTGAAAACTAATAATATTCGTCATGATCGTTAATATGGCTATCAATGTAATTGATCAACTGAAGATATTAAAACCTATGTTAGTAAAAAAATTTCATTGAGTTTGGCATATGATATTATTACCAAATTGGATCGCAAATTTTTGAATTGAATAATGTTACATTTAATATTTTCAATGTTGACATAGAGATCTTTCAGGGTTCTGTAATGCATTCTGTTATTTAAAAAAAAATTATTATCTAACTCTTGTCTTTAACGTCGAACACAATTCACAGTTGTGCACTCTGCATCATTCTTATTATTTCAATAATGGAGTCATGATCAATACTTTGTGTGACACTATATACTATTTACTATCAATCGCTGATTATGAATGTATTTTGTAAAATTCAATGCAAATAAGACACAACTATGTTAATTGTGACATAAACATGCTGATGATTTCTTTATATATTTTAATGATAATGAGCAATCTAGCTCTTTGAAATTTGATTCTCCAGGAATTAAAGTATTATTTCTAAGCTAGTTCGGAATGATCATATTTTGAACGTTTCATAAAAATTCAACAAGAAGACTTTTATTTTGCCTTGTTGTTGGAAACATTTTATCCAGAAAATATTGCTATTATATGTAAAACATATATAGGTTTTCTAATGGAGCACAATTCACACAATTATGCCAGTGCTACTGTTATCCTTTCTTGGCTTTATCGACACAATTCAAATGCGTGCTTTACGAATTATGGTTGGTGAACGCGTCACAAACTCACTTCAGTAAAGTCCATCTCTTCGGAGGCCAACCTTATCCGATTGTGTGTTGTTTCATTGCAATATTTGCGATTCTATTATCTGTCATAGTAAGATGTCTTGAATTTGACATTTATTTCCGATATCATCTTCAATTCTATCTCTGAGTGAATAACCGGTGATAGTATGTTATGTAAGATCTTCATTTTAGTTGTAACATGAAACTGTTTCTCCAAATATCATCACGAATGCATTCAGACGTTGGAAATCGTTATCATTTTCTGCAATGAGAACGGCATCGGTCGTATAACAAATTATACTGATCAGTGGATTCCCCATTCTATAACCAATTCCAGTAGATTTAATTTTCAGTATGATTTTGGTCATAACAAATGTGGACACAAAATATTTGAATTCAATTGAGTCGTGGGATATAAATCACTGATAACCATTATTGTTGAGTGTATTATTCACCAAATTCTCAAACAAGTTATTAGGACCTGTAATTTTTGACCACGTCACATGCCTTAACTTGTGTAATCCATATTATAAAACTTATGATGATCAATTAAAGAATAAATATACGACAACATTAAACATGAGAGCAGGTCCACTTTACATTTTACGGTATTGTTCATGTATTCAACTTATTCAATATTGCAAGTGGATTAACTTAACAATAGGTTATGTGAATGTGATTATTTTTAATTAATTTCCTATATGCTTCTACATAAGTAGTGACAGCAATAGGCTTCTAATTCAATAACAATACAAGTAATTAGTTAATGTATTGGAATGAATGCTTACGGAAAAAAGTAATTATTTCTATTCAATTCAAAGTTGTAAATTTGACACCTAACAGATAGCATAATTATGTAAATTACATGCTAGAAATTCACTTAAATTACTTTTTAATTAAATGATTTATGTAAATTTAATTGTGATTTATATTTAACGAATACTTTCTAGTGATACATAAACATATAATTTTCATTATATATTACTTATAGAACTTTAAATATATCAAAACTACAATATTGTTACAGGATCCGAACTTCACGTTGATGTCAGTTGATAATCAACTGTTGGACATAGTACTAATATTTTAACTAGCATTAGTCCATCGAGTTGTTCACGTGCCTGTACACAAGTGGAAGGAACTATTTAAAATGGATTTCGAACGTAATTGTATGATTTCTTTGTATTTGGAAATTCTTCAGCTTCAGAACATTAACATATGAATAAAATTTAAGTACCTTGAACCATTAATCTTTTGAATATAAATTTGTTTCATTCAACAAAATATATAAACAAATAAAATTAAAGTGTGTGATTGAATCGACAATATGTGTAACCTCTTGTGATGGTTTCGGTATAATTATAACCAGTTCTAATATACGAAATATGTAACTACCTATATGATACGAAAAAGAAGCAATTAGTGGCTCACAAACTACAAAAGTTAGCTAAATTTTAAAAATAGTGTTAGAAAGATTTCCGTCGTAACTATTATTGGTGAAAACTTGAATGAAAGTGCAAAAAATTACCACTTTCAAAGGCATCTCGGCTCCGAAAAATAATAGACCCGGTGACTTGGTGAACCACAGCATCCAGTCTGAGGATCGTAACTTTGTAATTTTTCGAGTGAAACAAATTGCTGGAAAATATAAAACTAATGTTTGTTTTATGAAATGTTCCGTGAAAAGATTGACCAACTTTGACTCCTTGATCCACTACAAAAAATTCAAAAAATCGTATATGACAAACAAAGGATATTATTTTATCCGCAGCACATTCATTGACACAGGAATGTGTCAACCCAAGTTAATTTAGAAAATGATAAATTTACTTAAGTAAATTGTGTCTGCAATTGGGTTCGGCAATGTTGTAGACTAACTACATACCTACAATTTACTAAAAACACGGCCAAAACCTAATTAGTTTACTAATTACGAAAATATTTAAGAATACATTTTTAACATCTCTAAAATATTGCGTTAATTGTTAAGAGGACATTTTATGTGCGTGATACAATTGTACTTCAAAATTATTCATCTCCCTACACTTGATCGTTGTGCAAATAAATTATATAGGAATTATGCAAAAAAATTCATTTCGATATATTGAAGCGTACTCAAGTTATCACATACCGCACATAATTTAAAATGCTAAAGAAAAATTGTAAGTGTAAATCGCGTTAAATGTCTGTGAAGTAAACGCCAAAATTAGACATTATGTCGCTATTGACAATTCACAAAGTTATTGAACACCGGTTAAACGCTAGTACAGTCACGGTCATACGGCTTTGAATGCGAATGATAAATTCTATTCAATTATCCTTTATTTAATAATACGTAAAATATTAGAAACAAAATAACAATTTTTGTGATAATTAATTATTTAAATGTGTGATGTATATTGTGCACATATTAACCATATTAAAATGGATACTTGAATATGCAGTTCCAAGGTCTATTGTGAATTAGCTAGGGAATGCAACTGGGAAAACGAATTTTCAATTTACAAAACTAGTTTATATTTAGAGACGAATAGGGGCAGGAAGATTCAGTACCTTATAACCTCAAAACTGCCGCATTTCACTTGATGGCAAACAAATTAGTTTTAAACGCTATAGACATTCCAAATAAACTCGCCATAGTATCCAAACTCATTTGACACATTAAAAAAATGGTTCATTTTGGTGGGTTATTTGAATGCGTCTGAACACATTATGTTCGAATGCTTTATTTTACTAAAAGCAGATTTAGTTATCAGATGATGGGATCTAAATGCTTGTATAGGATTTTTAAGAAATTATAGATGAATTAAGATCTATTTTATTTGAAATTGAATGTCGTATAGCAATTATGTGGATTATCAAATATTCACACTTCAGAATTGATCGTAATACGCGGATACTAATGGTCACTTTAATATATATTCTTAAGTATTTTGTTGCAAATACAATATTTTGTAGAATATTTCTTCTGTAAATTGAACATCTTGCATACATATAAACTTATAAAAACTGGGATAGTAAATAATACAATGAAATAAATGTTGATGAACCGATTAAAATTTTCTATCTATTTATTTCACACTTATATCAAGAACAAGTCATTTGTCTATGCGTGGATAATACCTGCTTTTTAATTTTGTGCTGATCGCGATTTATATGATAACGTGAATTGACTATGCTGTACCGTTATTATCCTTCCGAATTGGTCCAATTAATAGACAGTCATGTGATGTTTGATTCAATTGTTAATTTCACGTTGCGTTTTTATCTTGAGGCATTTATGAGATATTGCAATTTTTGCAGACAAAACTGCCGTTCTGATAATCATGTTCTCCTGATACAAAATTTCAAAAATATGTAAAATTTAATAATGCTATAGGTTTATCGCCACTTTATCTTTATGGGTTTTGTGAATCAGGACGTCATAACTGCTAAAATATATCTCGAGAACGGTTAGAATACAGCATTTTTATTTATAATATT
>JANSTX010033087.1:0-13893 GCA_027564355.1 Penthetria funebris | reverse complement strand
ATCAAATAAAAATAAAAACAAGTTTCAACTTTCCAAGGCCGTATAAGACGACCCGCGAGGTGTATATTATAATATAAATAATTTAAATGCTTTATAGGTATATACACGATGAGAATTATATTGGCCATATGAAAATTGTTGTTAACTCGTATATTATATACCCATTCTCTTTTGAATTTTTCGAAAAAAAATAAAAAAAAAAAAATTCAAAAATATAAAATAAAAATAAAATACAAAAACTTACAAAGATCATAAGTTATGAGATCATCTTTTTCCAACATTTGTATGATTTAAGATTGAATATAACCGATAATAATAAATCAACATAATTTGATTTATCATCTAAACAATATAAGTATTGCTATTTTATTTTTATTTTTATTACATTGGGAAATAAAATAATTATAGGTAAGCCGAACAAAAAAAACTCCAGAATTTAATATATAACCCAGCATCTATATGATAATACGGCTAAATGAGTGGTGGCATTTATTAATAAGGAATATATTTTTATATTCCAATTTCTATGCAATTATCACAGCAATGAAATGAGCTAGATCGAAAAGGGACTCAACTGATCAAATTTTATCTTGAAGTACTAGACACTATGATACTGTATAGTTGTGTAGTTCTCAATATGTATTTTTGTTTCGATATTAATGAGCAGTTACTACAACTGTATTGCTCATTAATATCGCAACAACTTTCATATTATATAGAAATTTAAAAAAAAAATTGTTTTTTTTTTTTGCAACTCACATATTCGTTCGTACTTTAATAATGAAAGCAAAATTATTACAATTTTTTAAGTTTTAAATTTTTTAAAAAAATACACATTTGTATATATAGCCTGCATTATGGATTATAAACTCACAGCATATCTCTATATATGTAAATGGATTTGTCGAATGATTATGTTTTTTTGTCAAAATTATAAATACAAATTATACATACATTTTCAATAATTTTCGTAATATGAGGAGGAGGATCAGAGATCAAGAAGCGACATATTCAAATCAATTAAGTTAAATATTGAATCCTCTTTAAAATTACAGATGATCCAGTAATGATTCAAGAGATATAATATACATATATTCGTATACAATATATATAGTTAAAATATAAAATTACAATATTTAATATTAGACAATAATCACATAATAATATATCATATATTATTAATGACAATAACTAATTGAAATTTCACTTTCTTAAAGTTTTTATATGCTTGACCTAAATTTATTCATGTTAGAGCTTTCACAGAAATATTACAATATTACGCAAATGAAACCTAAGGAGAAGATGACTATATTTTAAGAATATACAATATAAAAATTTAAATATACATGACATCATATAAGTATGTAAATAGGTAGTAACAATAAAAATTAACTGTAAATTGTGTCTGAGTCAATTTTTAACATAATTTTTATAATTTTCTTTAACAAAAAGACTAAAGCAAAATGATATTTGCACAATGAAATACTCGTTTTCTGTGGTCACATTTAACCTATTTAAATATATCATTTTAATTTGATTATTATTAAATTTGCATCATATTGTGCAATAATATAATTGTTTATCTACAAATTTAAATATAAAAAAAAAATTAAATAGATAACGATAAGGTGATAAGATAATAAGATATAAATTTTAAATATTACGTATAATTTTCAATACAAGTACATGAGTGTTGTTTTTATGTCAGCACATACGGAAATATTTTTTTTTTTTTTTTTATACTTTCTCCAAAATATAAACAAATTAAAAACTATAAATTTATTAATTTATAAATATCATTTATATTATATTTGTATTCACGATATTTGTATGCATATTAATCTTGTCCCGAGATACCATCATCTTGAAATCTTTACACATGGGTGCTGCCCATAGGACATTATAATTACGATGTTAAATTACCGTTTCTAATATGCAAGGTATTATATAGCAAATGGCAACCACACAATAACTATAAATTAAGATACCCTCAATTATAGTTACTTTTTGGGTTCTACATTTTAATAATTATAAATTGAATGATGCATACATTAAAAATAGATAATATTATAATAAATTATATGAATTGAGATGCTAGTCACTTTATCTCAGACATTTATCTAATCTGAATGTATATAAAATTATTTCCTGTTTAAAATACTTCCACCATTCAATATATTCTAATTTATGTCAATGTCAATTTTCATAATTAAGTTAAATAATTAAAGTTAAATAATTAAACTTACCATCACTTGGTTCAATGCTTGCACATTCTTCAGGACTCCAAGGTACGGCTGATATAATCGATGAAGTTGATTGTTGATCAAAATTACAACATGCAGCTTTCCAAATTTCCAATTGAGCATATAAAATGCCACCGGTCTAAAATAAATAGAAATCATAAATAATTTAATTTTATTAAATAAATTAATGTATAATGATAATTGGTTTTTATTACCAAATTGTTTAAATAAATATATTATATTGATTTTATCCAACAAAACAAAAATTAAAAAAAAATGGTAGAAACAAAATTCGCATTTGTATTTTTTTGATAAGTAGATAGAAACGGGACTCGCGTGTTTGATCCTCAAAAACAAATAAAATCATAAAATCATTACATTTTAATGAAGAAAGTGATTTCAGTAATTACTGAATTATTAGCAATTATCAGTGTAATTTAATAAATGTTTAAAGTTATATACTGAAAAATAATAGCTTTAGTTTTTTTAGCATGAATTTATCATTTTTTATCAAAAACTTAAATTATACTTTTCAAGACCATATGAAAGTTTTAAGTCTTGATTCTGACATCAATTTAGTAACAGTTGTTCAGTCAAGTCTTGATACTGACATCATCATTAGTAACAGTTGAATTCATTTATTATTAAAAACATTCATGAAGAAATTTTGACACAATCCTTATCCTTATTAAATATTCGTATTAAGTTAAGTGATAAGTCGAAATTAAAAAAAAATAATTGACAAAAAAAGTTACATACGTTAAAGATAAAATGCTTCGCAAAATTCTTTATATTGTACTTTAAACTAAATATTGTACAATGATATACAATAAGTAATTTAATTACGATAATTCCAGTATGAAGTGTGTGATGATATTTATGCAAATAGCATCTTTTCAAATTAAGTTTACATTCTATTTAGTACACATTTTTTTTTTTTCATATATTAAGGACTACAACGAAAAGTTCTGATACCACATATGAGAGCATATATGTTTCCCATGTAAAGGGATTAAAAAAAAAATGGTGTAAATTAAAAGATCCTGCGAGCTGTTTGAGTTAATATTTGTAAATACGTATATTTGTTAAAGATGAACAGACCTTTAAAATTTATATACATCGCGAACACAACAGTGACGATAAAGATTTATTGGACCAAATTAAAATTTATATGATATGTCAACAAGTTTTATGTTGACGTCAAATTTTTATTATTTATTTTATTTCATTATAATTTCTTGAAATTTATAAATAATAAAAAAAAAATAAATAAATAAAAATTAATATAGAAATGCCAGACATTTGAAAAATTTCACAAATTCAACGACAAACCTTGGGTTAATGTTAAAGTTATTAAATATTTAATGAGATGCATCCATTTTTTTGTTTTTTTGTCTATCAGCTTTATCAACATTTTTTTTTTAAGTGACAAAATTATTTGCTAAATTGACCAATGTCATCAAGAAAAACGTTTTTTTTTAAATTATTTAATATTCGTTAAGACTATACTCGTTGATTGAGTATTCACCTCATGGCTATAAATGTCAGTTGTTCTATATAGTATTTGGCTAGAATTATAAAATAATTTCCAGCAAAATTTACAAATTTTGAACAAATCGATTCTTTTGATATAGAAGTGGATAAAAATGTATTTAATAAAGAGGATCAGTACCAGTCGCACCAATACTGATGAAATCTTTAGTGTTCACGATTATGAAATACATGTTCACAAAATTAGTGGTAGTCAAACGAATGTTTGAGTGTATCCATTAAAAATTTACTATTTCACAAAGAAGACGAATCATGCCCACGACACTGATGGGAAATTTTTAGGCAGATTTATTTGTAAGATTGAGTAGTGAGGTGAATGATAACAAATCGAATAGTTACTGGAGGATAATTCTGTAGAAGAAAAATATAGTAAATTATAAGGTGTCATTGGTGGTATTATGTTAAGATACCATTGGCATCATAGAGTCTATTTGCAGGGTATTTTAATCTATGATTAATATAAGCTCTCCAAATCTAGAAGGTCTTCTACCACAACGATTAATGATACGACTGTCTGAATCTCTAATTTTGTTTATGAATTTTAGTGATTGTTTTATCAGAATTGTTGTTATAACCATGACCATCATACAGACTAAAGTGCATGGCCATTGAAGTGACCTCTTCTGAAATCCATTTGTGATTTAGGAAGAAGTTGCATTCAATAAATTCGATGATTTTATTAGTGAAGAATCGATTAAATACTTTTGATAAAACAGAGTGTAGTGATGTAGAACGGTAATTATAAATCACTGTAATCTATAATAAACTATATTTCATGTAATTAATGTTATAAAATAAATGTGTGATTAAAATTTTCTATTTTATTTTATTCTTATAAAACAAAATTGTAAAATTGTTAAAAAATATTTATCATGTCACATAGAAGATAAGTCTCTATTCGATAATGCATGAATTAAAACAAATTCTATATTATTATTAATTTTAATATTTAATATTTCTTTTTAAATCAGGCATACGCATCCGAAAGAAGATTTTTCTGATTTTGGTATATGTGAAATGTTCTGTATGTTTACACGCATTGAACATACTAAGTATAGATAATTTTGACGAAGTTTGATTTACTCTAATTACTATAATTATGTTCAATTTGAATGGTAAAAGTAAACAAACTATTATGTATAATAATTACTATAAACAACTCATTATGAACAATAAGAAAATTGTAATAGTTGATTATGCAATATTTAATTAATTATGATATTAAATATTAATTATCTGTATATATTTATTGCAATTGTAAAATGCAAGTCAATGAGAGTCATATATACATAATGCACGTAATCAGATATACATTATGCACGTAATCACATATACAATATGCATGTAACAAAAAAAAATTTTATAGTTGTAACATAATTCCTAAGTTCTTAAGCAATTGTTTATTGAAATAAACAAAGTTATTATTTAGTTACTTTACAAGTCATATGCTCATTTAGGTACAGACATACCAGTGCTAATTGGTATGTCTATACTTATATCTAAACTCCAAATATTATTATATTTTACTCGTATATTATATGCATATATTTTATTTTATGCTAGTACGAGTAAATACATATTTTAAAATTAAAAATTAATTTGTAGAAAAGTATGTATTTAATTTTTTTTTTTTTAATGGTTTTGTAAGAGGAGAAAGTGACAGTCCTACTTTCTTGCGAATTACTAAGAAATGACGTCAATATTATGGCCAATCATTAATTTATTTACAAAGAAAAAAATAATTTAAAATGAAATTACATATATTCTATTAAAATCGAAATATATACGAGTAAGTCATGTATTATATAAAATTAGTATTTTATGTTCAAAATACATTGCATAATACAATGTACAGAGCTTTGTTGCACCAATTTTTGCAACTATACATTTAAATTGACGATCATTTATATTCTAGACAGATTAATACAAGAAATTATTAAATGTTTTATCTAGTAACTTATTTTGTACATAATTGTTATAGTATTCCAACATTAGTACATTTTACAATTACTCTTAAAATTATTTTAAATTATATAAAATATTACCTGCGGTAATCTCTTTACGAAATCGTCTTCTGATAAACGAATCAGTGCAGCACCATTTTCGGAGAATGTCACATTCAAATCTGGTATTGATGGTAGTTTGTACTGAGAAATTGTGGACTGAAACCATGATTGTACATGTTCTTGGGTCCATTCCTCTGGATCTGAAATATATAGAGTTTTTTTTGTCAAAATTTTAAATACATATTATAATGTACAATTAATTTTAATAAATTTAAAAACTTTATGTGATGAATTTGGGTTTAATAAATTAACAACCTTTAAATAAAAAAAAAAAAATCCTGACATTACTATATTTAAAATGGCTTAAAATATATACATATGATGTAATATTTTTTTAACGCATTTTAACAATAAGATTTAACATAAACCCAAGTGATCCTTACAAATTACATACATTTCGAACCTTTATATCAATTATAAATCAATTTTGTAATTTTTCCAAAAATTAGTTAATTATGTACAACATTGTACAATGTACAGTTTGCAATATGACCAATAATTTGATTCCAATAAGGACAAAAGTATACAAACAAACGATTGTAAAAACGACTTAAACTTAATTAATTCTATAATATCATATAATCAGTCAAGCACGGGTAAAGAACGTGAGACCTATGAAGTACGAGGAAAGTGCCTTAACCAGTACGCTACATTACCGTCATATGCCTAAAACGTATATGTATACATTACACGTATAATCATGTTAATGGTTGCTACTTAAGTGCTAATCATAAACATCATTAAGTACTATCATCATAAACATCATTTTTTGTTATTAAAGGAAAATTATCGGTTATCAAATACTAATGTAATTTTTTTTAAATTTTTCGTCTTCATCTTCTTTTCCATTTTCGTACTTCGCGAACTGTGTTCATTTTGAAATTTTCCTATACTCTTGAGAAGTTTTCATGTCATCGTTTAATGGTTAAACGCTTTATCATTGCAATGTTTGCTACTCTGTTTCAACCATGAAAATCACATCATTTGCATAACAAATAATGCAGAGTACTTTAGTAAAATTGAGTAAAATTGTATAGTCAAACTATCACTTTGCCACATTTCAGCTGAATTTGTAGATCGGTTGGAAATTTAATAAAAAATTATGGGCTAGTTTTTTAAAAACAATAAAATTCTATAATTGACAGAGCTCAAAAGTTTGTGTAAAATTTACAAAACACATGAAAATTGTATTAGTATTTTTAATGCATTTTTCCACGAGTTATGTTATATTATGCAAAGTAATACAAATGTTAATTTTGTGGATTATATTTTTTTCCAATCCTTGGTTTTGCAATTTGTTTCAATAGTTGATCCTAAGTTGGTAGATTTTACAATTCACTCTATTATTTGATGATTCTATATGCCGCAATACACTTCCACAGTTTGTCGTTTTTCGGTTTCCAAGACATTTTTAGTATAAACAACAATGTATGTATGTTAAATTTTCATATACTCAAATAGCTTCAAATGTTGTAATGTTCATATTTTATTTAAACGTATACACTATAAGTTGTTTCTATACATTATCTTCGTCATTGATAGAATTATTTGTAAATTTTTTCATTTAATTTATTCTCGTACATTTATTATTTATACATAAATTTAATATTGAATTTTTGAATATATTCAAGAGTTTTAGAATTTAAATATATGATTAAAAAATAATTCTGATTTTGTACAGAAATATAGAGTACCAATATTTTCAGAGGATAGTGAACTTACATCCAATATTTATGTAGGGTGTAAATTTCTGTTTGTTATTATGTAATCTATTTGATATTGTTGAATGTCACATTCTGTTTCAAAAAAAAAAAAAAACTCATTCAGTACGTGATCATACCGAGTCAGTTATAGACGATTAATTAACTGATACAATACTATGAGTGAATTATTTATAGTCTGAGAGGCCAGTCAGCAATTTAACATCCGATTCTAATAAGTTATAACTGCCGCCCATATTCGAAAGTTTGACATTATCTATTTTTTCTAATTTTTCTGTTTGTGGTTATTGAATATTTATTTTTATTTAAAGTGTATATAATAAATTGCGGTGACCGTAGTATATGTCTACAAATGTCAAATTTTTTTTATTAGAACTAATTATATTGATATAGATTATGGCTTAATGGAATAAGAACTTATTTGTTATTCATTCTTTGTCATTTGATGATGATATCTTGTTGTTCTATCCTCCGCTGAATATACACATAAGACCGTAATGAAGATGGTATATGCTTTTTAATTAATTATATTGATAGGTATCTCGTCGCCCAAAAATATTGATGAATATAATATTTTAATATAAGAAGTATATGAATATATAGGTACGAATCGTACCGTGTACGAGTATTATGACGAGATGACATAATAATAATGAATAATTATTTGGGGTTTTTCTCAATAACAAACACATTATAATTATCTATTAGTCATTCTATATGTTAAATGGTAAATGGTACGTACCGAATAGAATTGATTTATTTATATAATTTAAAATTTTTAATTTTTAAATATCATTAATTTTATTTATTCTATGTAAATTATTATTATATAGTTTATATTTAAACGAATCTATTATTATTATTTTTATTATTATTATTTTTTTTAAAATAATTTTAATACTCGTATATATAATTAATTTAAATAAGAATACAATTTATTTATACTATCAAAACATTAATCACCTATAATGTTGAATTTATTTATATATGTACTAGTTCGTATATATAAAATTTGAATAAAATACTGTGATAATTAGTGTAAAAAACATTATTGGTGTACTTTCAAATATCTTAAAGAAGACCTTGAAAGTGAGCTGAATTATTGCAATAACCATTAAATAAAATTATGAAAATATTACCATATAATTTTTATGCATTGCCCGTATACATAAAATTTATATAAGACACTAGTATATGAAATTGTTTAAGAAATAATAATAATAATATACATATTTTGCATACATAATATATTTATATTAAATATACTTTTTGAAAAAATTTTGATTTTGAAATGCAGGTAATGGTTTTCAATTTATGAGAGTTGTGCGTGCGTGTATATTTTGTATCATGATATTAAATTAAAATTATTCTTATATTAAAAAGATTAATATACGCAATAAGTGATTATTCACATTTAAGAACATAATAATACTTTGATCCTGCATGCTATGTATATTTTCTGACGGTAAATGAAGTGGCCGAATAATATTTAGAGATTGTTTGTTTAACTTATATTTACCGGAAAATATACGTGTACTTCAAGGATTTAATCAGTAGACTTGACTAGATAATAATCTATCACTGAATGTTTCATAATTTATTTCAATTACATATCATAGGGAAATTCCGTACGCTCTTAAAAGTGTATATTGTATACATTTATAGGTTCTGTGCAATAAATTATTTGATCTCCATCGTATCAAGTGCACATTACCAGAATTTAATTGATACAAAAACATTTTTTATTATATGCATTAAGCATAGGCTTGGGTGGTCGTATATGTGATATATTATTCAATAGATGTAAATTAATTCATTTATATGTAAATACCTTGCTGTTTCTTTGTATTCAATATATATTAACTGAACGAGAATTGATTGTGCTGACTTACTTTCAATGAAGACATTTAATATGAGAAGTTTCCAAAAAACATGAGTTCCTTAATATTGACTTGCATTGAACAAACTATATGGTGGTAACACTCAACAATATTATGTAAATCTTTTTAACAGTATTATTAACCATTTTGAATTAGATAAACCAAAATTTGCATTTCGACGGAAAAAAAAAATTAATTTATTATATTATATTATTTAAAATTAGTAAATATTTTGTATAATATTATCAATAAATTCAAAACAAAAAAAATTAAGATATTCAAAACTTTGCAATTTTATCAATATTCAATTATGGTTACATAAAAGGTTTAGCAGGAATTGGTCAAAATATCAATCATTATATGAATTATTAAATCACTATTTAATTGTATGCTAATATAGTTAATATATTAATATAATTAAATTTAAATATTAAATTGTTCATATAATTATTATTTTTATGTTTTAATGAATGTATATATACTCGTATGTAATTAAAAAAAAAAAAACTCCTTTTACTTTCGCAAATAAGAAATGTAAAAGTCGTTAAATACTCGTAATTTAAAATACAAAAGATATATTACTATAATTGGTTTGATTGAAACGATCTTGATCTTAATGCATATGAGTGAGTAACTGTACGGTCGGATAGAATCTTAATCTTTATGCCATAAGCGTACATAACCGTACGGTATTACAACGGTAATTTGTCTGTCATATCAAATACACATAAAACTTTAAATGTTTGAATTTAAAATTCGGAAAGATTCTAGTAAATTTAAATATTTTTCGCCGTATCACATTAGCATCGGAAACACTAACAGATAGAGCATTAAACCAAAAATGTATACATTTTAGATTAAACGTTATAACACTAATAATTATAATATAATTTTTTATATGTTTTCCTAATAAACATATGTAGCACTATTTTTAGATTATTTAATGTCATCATATTTGAAAAATAAACGTTCATTATATTAATTGATGTATGTTTTAAAAATTATATTTCTTTAAATGAATAATCAACTAATTTATTAAAAATACTTGTTTTAAACTGATTTGAATATGTCAGCAATGTTAAAGTTTTAAGGTAAGTGTTTTGAAAAATTTTGTTTTTAATAAAATTCAAGAAAGTTACTACGACTAGTTACAAATAGTTATTAATTTAATGAACTATACTGTAACTGGAATGAATAAAATAAATATTAAAAGAATGTATAATATTCAAATTTGTTAGCGGTGTAGAACTGATACTACAATTAGATTCACATTTTGGGTTGATAATTATCAATAAATCTTTAAATATGAATATTGATTTTATTATGAGATGTTAAGAGTTCGTGCGTGAAATGTTTTTTCAACCAGTCAACAAATACGAAATTAACACTATCCTTTTTTGTCTCGATTACACGCAATTACTGACATATACCATGATCGAGATATCGGTAACATCTTAGAGGTAAAGATGTGTTGATTAACGTTGATGACAATCGGCCACTCAATGTTCCACCATAATATTATTAAAATTAATAATATATATTGTTAAAACTATTGAAGTATAGGTGTATGAGTACTCAAATGTGTCAGTCTTTCACGTTATTAACATGTATAAACATATAAAGATTAACAAAACCGCATCAGTTTGTGATGGCAATAATCATTGGTAAGTATTATGTAAAAGATTACTAAATTATTGTACGTACGAGTATATACGCATAAGCCCATAAATTTGGTATTTTTAAAACTTGATTTAATTAAAGGAAGTACAATACAATTTTTGAATGGATTGTCATCTAAATATGTTGTGGTTATAGAAAATACGTGACATCTAAACAATTTACATATAAAATTATAAATATTCATATCATAATTCATATATATTGAAACAATTTCTTATTTCACATTATCAATAATTAAATATTTATTTTTACATCGTAAATTGTGTGTAAGTTTATTATATATTACAAGTATATTCTAATAGGTATGAGTATAAATATACGTAATTCAGTAAATAAATAAAATTTTATTAATTTTTGTGACATTTGTATAATTAATAATTGTACACCCACTTTTATATAGGGATATTTTTCAAATATTACGTTTGACTCATTATTTCAATTGCTAATGAAATAAGATACAAAAAATTATATTTGCTTATATAATAAAATCCAAAATTAGACATCGAATTTACAATAAAAGAAGCGACACTAAAAGATATGACACCAAAATTATAGACATAAACTTATTGACAATATTCAATCAGTTTTCAGAATTTTCGTATATACAATTTAATGTTTCATGCAAAAATTTCAGGACAATTGAAAGCATAAAAATTAAATTTAAATTTTATGAAAAAAAAAAAAATTCATTCATTAAAAAAACTAAAAAAAAAAAAAAAAAACATTTTATCAACATATCTTAAATAAACAGGATTTAAAAAAAATTCTTAAAATTGATATATAAATTTATGCATCAAAAATTTGCATAAAAATAACAAATCGAAATTAGTAAAGAACGAAAAAACAAAAAAAAACTATTAAACATCCTACCTGGTGATATATTAAGTGCTGCACAAGTTTGTTGTACATCTTTTTTGGCATGTTCTAGGGCCAGTGAAATTACGGGCTCGATATCCCCGCGTGTACCCCAACCACCAAACAACGACTCCAGTGCCAATGGTTTTAAATTATGTTTCCGTTGAAAAGTTGTATCTTGAAGATATTCCCTCAATAATTGATGATCTTGTTTCTTTGGTGACACAGTAACAAATGCCTCAAGTGATGTTTGCAATAATGTATCGATGTCAATACAAGTTTCTGTATCTGTATCTGGTTCACTTTTAATATCGCCACAATATGGTGATGGTGCACCGTTTGAATCGGGTGGTGACGGTGGAAATAATCCACAATATTCTTGTTTTATATGAAAATTATTATTTATGTCAATTGATGGTGCCGGTGACGGTGGAAATACGGTTAGAAATGTTTCTTGTGGTGGACTTGGAAAAGTTGAATAATATTGATATTGAGGACCCGATTGTAATTGTTGTAATAAAACGGATTGTCTTCCTTCTTGTATTGATTCTGTTGACCAATTTTTTTCTGTTTTCATAGATTGTATTGTCACAGTTTGTGATAATGAAGATGATGGTGATGTTGGTGATGGTGATGTGGATGGTGATGATTGTGGTCGTGCTGGTGATGGTGAGTCATGAAATATGGTTGCTGGTATATATTCAGGTGATAGCATAGGTGGTTGTACCATTAATTGTGATTGTGGACTTAATGGTACCTCACCATCCATAGGAAGTAATGATAAATCAAAATTATTAGCATATACTGCAAACGTATCTGGTGGGTATATACCAGCAGGTACAATTTGTGGCATCTATAATAAAAACAAAGAAAAAAAAAATTCATTTATTATTAATTATTGATTTAGCATGTAATTTATGGTTTTTTAAAAAGTATTCTCTTTCATAATACTGATTATAAATATGATTATTGATCTTTTTCGATTAGTAACAAAAATTTTAACTATGTATACTCGTATCATTAAACATTTATCATCAAATAAAAGACGGCCAGACTTTTGAAATGCATTATTCGAATTCTGGTTAGGGAAATACCTATATGGATAAAACACTGTTAAATTGCTGGAAAAAAAGTTCTAATTTTTCGATTAGACTCATCAACAGGGTGTACAAAATTCAATACAAATATATATAAATAATGAAAAAAAAACTTCAAATAAACTGATAAACTATGAGCAACCGAGAATTTTGTGCAATTGGCCAATGAATCGGATTATGTCCAAAAAAAAAAATAAAATACAGTAAATTTTCTTCAATATGTGGTCTTATGCTAATGCTTCTTGTTTGTAAACAGTCATATAATAAATACAATTATTACAAAATTAATTAAAAAATTCGTGACATATGCGACATATAAAAATATGTATCGCCTACGAATTAATAATGAAATTCAATGATGACGATTGCTTATTCTAAACAGCAAGATGTACGTTGCCGATAAATTTAAATATTTAATATCAGTTAGCATAACAAGCGGTACACATAATTGATGATGATAGTTAGCAGCGAATAAAATGCGATTGATTCAATTGGATATCGGATTTTCGATGTTTTATAATGATTCTGAATGTTAGACCTTTATTACAGTGATGATATGGTGTAACTGACTAACATCCAGATATTGCTCAATCTATAATTCAGTACCTGCTGTACCACATAAAGCACCATCATCGGAAATATCAATTTTATGGGGTGTGAATGTCGACAAACATATGTTTTTAATTTTTTGTTCATATATTTGGTGGCTTTACCAACAGCGTATTAGATGCGGTAAATTAACATCATGATGTCGCCCTATGCAACTTTCAGTCGTGAAGGTTGCAAATTATAATTATATA
>JANSTX010033076.1:0-13893 GCA_027564355.1 Penthetria funebris | reverse complement strand
AAATTGAAGTACTCCTTCAAGTACCTCCCAAACAAACTTTTTACTCATTTTAGATTAAAATTGGGTTTATAATATCAGAGATTAATATAATTATGTTATATATAATTATGTTGTTCTCTTGTATTATATTCCTGTAATTTTGGGCTATTTTGCAATTCTATTTAATAAATACTTATGTATTATGTTTTGATCCGTTAAACAATTCCCAGGGCCTACAATAATTGGCGATGCCAATTATATTTCTCTCGTTATTTATACTTTTGTCACTAATTGTGTATTTTATACACTTTTTGACTTGCACATCAATCATCATGGGTTACAACTACCTCTTTGCTATGCATATACGTTTTTTTTTCGTTAACCACTTCTGTTCTTCTGGTATTTCATTGCCATTGCCCGATTTTACACTATTGTATTTGTTGTTTATAACAAGATTAAGTGATGATCAACTCTGAATATGTTGCCCATTCTGACAAGTCGCTACTGACTATTATCTTGTTTGTTTTTTTTTTTTGTAATTTTTCTTATAGCAGTAGGCAGTAGCATATGAACAAACGGTCACCCTTTAATTCAATAATAGAAAGTATGCGTATACTAATTGAACATTACCAGAAACGAAAAGTAGAACAAAAATGATTAATTCACCCCTAATTAAATTTCTTTTGGTAACGTGCAGTTAACAGCCGAAAATACTATACAAAATCGGAACAAATAATAATCAGTAAATGGTCAAATATACAACTTAATTTGGAAAAATATAAAAATCTATAAACATTTACATAATATTGCGTGAATTTTGGCCACAAATCTTATCGTAATCAGTGAAACCGGTGACCTTTTATTGTTCATACGACTGTATACATTTTTTTTTTGCGTATTTTTGTGCCCATTATAATTTCTGATATATCTTTTAAAAGTCAAAAAAGTGTAACAGAAAATTAAAATTATACAGATATTAATTATCGCCATTTATAATATACGTGTTAAATTAATTTGAATATAAATCACTACAAAAATTTCTGGAATTTGTATAATGGTTTGGCAATCGCACCTCTTTATTTGACATTCAAAATTTATCGGTTTTGAAAATTGAAATTATCACAATATTTTCAATATTAGATTTTTAGCTTAAAATTTACAACGATACGCTGAACCTGATAGTGTTCTCTGCGAAACATTGATCTAGTGAAATTCGTTTAAAATTTAATGAGATCAAAATTTATGCTCCTGACAATTTGAACAATTTTATAAAAAAAACAACTTTTTTGAATTTTTTGTAATTGGAATAGTAAATGGCAGTCGACTTTATACTAATAAACTTTTGAAATTTTCGGTTGGGTATATAACGTCAACGAAATTCCGAGTGAAATTGGGAAGTTGTATATAAAATCCTCATCATTCATAGAAAAACTTTCAGACAGATGGAAATAAACTACTACTTTCTGGAAAAATTGGTCGATGACAATGTTTAAGTTCTTATCAATGTTCTTAAATTCTGAAAAATTTAGTCTATAATTGATTGAACGAAACTGTAAATTTCTCAGATTTTTAAATAGTGTAGCCTATAGACAATAATAATTCATGCATGTCAACATTAAAATAAAAATTTCATATTTATTTAAAATTTATTAAAAATTAAAATTTTACATTTTCAGCCATTTTCTGTTGAGACCATCAAGACATGCCACATACTGGTAAGCATTTATTTTAGAAAATTAAAGAATCCACATTGTTTTAATTTAGAAACCAAAATTATCATATTTTTAAATGTATACTTACCATAATATTTACCATACAGTAGCACCATACCAATAATCCCTTGAATTTTAATTTATCTCACATACCAATTGATTCGACAAACTTAGGAGAATATAAAACCAAAATTCAATAAATAAGATGCGATACTTGTTTAGGCATTATGTCATTCAATATCCTGGCCATAATTGCAGATTCTCTTATAAAATATGACTGATCATTGAATCTTAGTTCACCGCAAAATGATGACTCTGAATCTATTACAAGAGTTATTGAAGACGGGTAACTTGAGTATATGTGCAAATACTGTCGTCACATCACCTTACTGAATACATTGAGTAAAAGGTTGTTTAATTTTTTTCCACGATAGTATCTGTTTAGTTTTGAAATCGAATATTCGTATATTAGAATCGATTAGTTTCAACATGACAGTTTGTGCACAGATCATAAAAAGATAGTCGAATAATCGATAGAATACTTTAAATACTTTAATAAAACGTTCGACTATCTTAATCGTATGTTTGATATGGACATTTTTGTGTTAAACATTGATTTATTTTGTCACCACTCTTGTTCCTACCCGTGTTACATTGGGTTATGTCTAAGGTCAACTATGTGGTATGAGATGGGTTCTAACAAATCGACTTGTAAATCTTGAGTAGTCCACGTATTAATGTTTCACCATCGAAAGATTGGTTTGTTGAAAAAGATGTTGTATCACGCATATACAAAAAGCTCGGAATGCTAAGCGGGTTGTGGCGATGCAAAATATTCAGAATAAATTATTTAACGGTACTAAATTATAACTGCGCGACACTTGGATAGTGACGAATAGCATATTGTCACAAATCCAAGTTCTTGTTAATAGGTGACCTAGTAGCGTTTATCAGATGAAGAAAATAGAATTGGAGGGGCCATGCACTGAAGCGTCCGGTCAATGATATCGCAAGATATGCACTGGACTATAATCTTAAAGGTGGTAGAAGACATGATTGACCAAAAATAATACGGTTGAGAACTATCAATAAAGAGGCTAGTGGTACCAGATTAGTTAGTTGTTTGTTGATATACTATCGCGATGAGTGAACGGTGCAAATCATCATCTTAAGTTTCAAATGCTAAAAAAATATTATATATTTTATTGTCAATAATGTTAGATATAGATCTTGACTCACTGAACTATCAATTAACTTGAAGGTTTTAATTTAGCTGATCGTGAGTTTGTAAAGGCAACAAAAATTATACTATATCACAGCGAATGAAATAGATTCCAAAAGCTTAATTAGGTCAATTGCTCACTGACCCATTGGTAGAATTTGGATTTACCCATCTCCTGCATTGGAATCAAATAGACTAATTATTATGAAGCATAAAATTATTGAACTCAATGGAAAATTTGTACATTTCTCAACCCAAATAACTATTAGAGTTTTAGAAGAATTTAGATATGGAATTGGTAACATACGTTTTCGCCAATTGTGAATCCATTGAATATTCAATTAAATAAATATAAATCAATCATTGATTATTCATTTATTGGAAGAATTTTAGCAGATTTTTTGTTTTCATTGTGACTTTGAAAAATTTATGGACATAAATAAATTTGATTTTATTTAAAATAAAACCATAGGCATTAAGTCCATTTTAAGTAATTCTCATGAAGCATTGCCAAGTAACAACTTTTTTTTTTTCTTCTGTTTTTGCCAATTCTCACTATAGAGATTTGGTTTTGATATACTCGTAGGTTGGTTGGTAGAGGTATATATGCGAAAGACACTTGTCTGGCATTTTTAATAAAAACTAATTTTAAATTATTGATTCGCAATCACTGTGTGTATTGATGCCAATGATGTGTTAAAATCTCACTTGTTTCCCAATAAAATTTTATTTCACACAAAACCAGCATATTTTTGCACGGTCGCGATTGAAATATAAATTAGTACAAGTTTTTACTCCACCCAGAAAACCACTATTTTTTGCAATTAATTTCAATTTATATTTTATGTACACTTTTTTCTATCTACAACTATAACATAACCTGTCGTATATTACAGGTATATAGCCGTACATACGTAAATTGTGAAAAACTATAAAAATGAAAAATAAATTTTCTTCAGAGGTGCTGCTTTGTATTTAAAATTTTTATACTCTTATATTCGTTTAAATTAAATTAAATTAAATTATTTTATCCTCAATTTTTTTTTTATTGTTCTGCGATAACTTGCAATAATATCTGACAAGTGAATACTCTAACTGAACGATGGATGGAACGTTCAAGTAATTTTTTTTTTTTTTTTCGTTTTTTCAGCACAAAAAAAGGATTCTTTTAAATCATATTTTAATAGGATTCATTTTAACAGCATTGCTATAAACTATGAACATTTTACGGAACAACTATAATTGATTATACACTTAACAGCAAAATAACATCACACTTCCGCCCTATGAAACCATATTGCGTAAGTGTCGAAATAACGACGATGATGATGATCTACGAAATTTCAAAAAGTTATTATACCATGATAAACACAAGCAATCCACATTCATATAAACTATCACAAACATTAAAATCTCATTCATTCAATGATCTCTAGAGGCGAATTGGGCTATGATGTCCTGCCACCTTAGAATGTATCCCTTGCGGGAGTTAACCAAAACAAACACTAATTTGAGTTCTTTCTCGTTCCCTTAGTCATCGATTCTTTCAATTAGATGCCAATGATGGGTCATTTCTCACTGCTATTCCTCGTTATAAAACCAGCATCTGCTTATGCGTCAGCGAATTTTTCTTCCTTTTCTTCATTCACTGCATTCCAAAAAGATTCATCCTTGTACTCGCTATTGCCGAACATTAACACACAATATGTGCCATTGTCTCTACATCTTTTAGACATAGTCTGTAGGAGTCATCATTTATCAAACCCATCTTATTTAGATGACTCCCAAAACCACCATGCCCAGTTACTATAGTCACGATTCACATTAGGTCATCTCTACAAAATATATAATTTATTTACAAGTTTTCATAGAACTGACGTCTCCTGCCAAAAAACTTCCCAAATAATGGTAGTCTTGTATCTCTACTGTTACTGTATTATTGATTTTAAGAAATTAATGCGTAGACCTTTCGTGTGTGAACTATATTTTACTAGACGCTAGAGTTTCTTTGCCGACGAACATATGTCATCGGCAGTCACATCTTCAGGTCCATTGGTGAGATCTCATCTAATACTATGTGGTTCATTGATCATTTTTGTCATACTAAATGGAAGACGAGTAGGATTAGAGTGGCGTAATGTACATTGAATACATAGCGGTTTTATTATGCGAGTGTTATTTCGCCTAGACTAGGAGCAGAATGTTGAAATCATCGTGTAGTCGGTGTGCTTTCAACTGAACTCTAAGCAACGTACATAACGAACCTATTTAACAGTTTGTTACTCTTGAATATTTGCCAATTGTTTAATACGATTCTGCCCAATAACTGAATTGTGATCACTGTAAACAGCCGCACCTGCAATGCTGCGTACATTTATTAATTTTCTAATATTCGCGAAAATCTCACCATTCTAATTTTTATTACCCATATTGTGTAACTCACTAACGTTGAGTTTATATATAAACATTCTTGAGTTACATTTGTCATTTTTGTTGGTTCTATCATGGTTGTAACATTTCAGGTTCCAAGTCGTCCAATGTCGTCTACGTATTCCCGTTCAATACATTATCATTTGTTGATTGCGCTCACTGCTTCTTATGTTGTTGGAATTGATGTTAGTTGCCTAGCACTTACTATTTTAGCTGAGTTAAATTTCATGATGGTTATTTTCTTCCCTACGGACTAATTGCAGTAAGCACTTGGATCATTAATTCAACTCATCTGAATTGTTGATCCTAACCCAAATCGGCTTTAGCTTTAGGTACTAATGTAATCTATACATCATATTAATATTTTATATTTTATAACAAGCATTTGTTTATTTACTGTTTACCATGGCTAATGATAACCTCATTTAATTTTATGTAAAATAGAATTATGTCCTACAGTTAAGTAATTATGTAAAATTCTTATCGAAAATGATCACCTGTCCCATTTGAAAAAAATACTTTCTTTCGATAACTTTGAAAAAATGTTTTAACACTTTTAAGACATGATGTTTTATTCAACAAGTTTTGTGATCAAATATGGAAGAACTTTATCAACATTAATTAAGTCATAAATTTTACATTAATTTAAATTTTAATTTACATAATCGTATATTTACTAATTCGTATAAAAAAAGAACATTTCCTAAAGTGTCCAAATATTATAATTAATGTAATTCATTTTCGTTTTTTTAATTTCAATTAAATGAACTTAACAATTATTCCATTTTTGCACAAATTCTACATACTCGTACTATAAAAATCATAATTAATTTCAATTATCACGCCATAATTTACTTATTGAAAATATTAAAATATTTTGATATGATCAACAAACCATTAAATAAAACAATATGCAATTATTATCTGATCACAGATAATTTCAAAAATTTGATGAGTAAATTGTGCATATTGCAAATGTTAATGCCAAAGTATAACACAAAAACCAAAAGAAGTGGCATGTTTACTTCAAATTATCGTTAAGTACATACATGCGGCATGATCGCAATATGAATTCATGTTACATTAAAACATTACATAAATGAAAATGAAATTATGAAAATAATGAGAAAAAAAAAAAATGATCAATAAAAAAACTGATGTACTCGCCCTGTACGAGTATGCATCCGTCTGCAGAAAGTTAAATACTTACCGGCGTGTGGTAAAGTCATAATTTATGGGGGTTTTGTTTTTTAACTTTTTTTTGTTTTATAAACTTTTTAATGATCATAACACATTTATGTCAGAAAGATATGAAATTACTACTTTTTTTATATGTAAAATATTTGGCATTTTTGCGTAATTGAAAAATTATAATAATTATAAGTAATGAATGTAATTGCATATATAAATAAGTACATGAGAGAGGTAAAAATAAATTCAATTTACTCATTGATGGTAGGTAATTAATGGAATAATTTTTTAAAATTGCAATGAAATTATTTTAAACATAATACCAACTGACAGGACACCGAAAGTATCTGATTGAAAACACTTGGACAAAGATTGAATTATAGAAATTGTGAAATTGTTAGGTACTTGGAATATCGGCTCCTTAGCAGGACGCTGTACCGTGCTAGCAGAGATGTATTTAAGTAGCTTATGTCCAAAAAAACTTGGCGGGTATTCAAATTCAAATAGTCTTGGTTATAAGCTAACGGTGAAATCAGTATCTTTACAAAATATTATGAAACAACCAATCAATCATGAATATATTATTTATGTATTTACTTCACAAATAACATCCAAAGTCAATAATCAATGGAAGCAATAGCTGAATCAGCTTATGAATACGAAGAATATCTTCATCATCACATTTCTGAATCAAATGCTATTTTGGGGCCAGTCAATGCAGTTACTTCACTGAAAGTCGAAAATGTTGCGAAAAGGATGAAGCGAAATTGTGCAGTTTATACTGATGACATAAAAATCTTTGGAAATAAGTTCTGCCGCTTTTTTTGTACAATTGTATAAAGTGCATCTTTTGTAAATTTTTGTCGTAAGTGTATACATTTGAATGATTTCTTTCATAATTTATCATTCTCTTGCTGTAATTTTACGATGAGATATTGGTTTCCACTCTAAAAAACTCTGGTAGCGTTGAAAGACAAGTTTGTGTCTATCAGTAAAGTAATGCGATACGATTAAGGGACGCGAGGTGATGGAGAGCGTTACGGTATGGTCACTCCTGTATTGGAGATTAGGCTCTTAATATTATTGCCATGATGCACTGTTGGTGGATCTGCATGAATAATTCGATAAGAATATTATAGATATATATATTATAGATGGCAATTAGGTGTCTTGGGGTCTGTCTGTAAAATAAAATATAAATTAGTTTAGTTTACGCTACGACAGATTGAAAGCATTCTCAGTTTGCCATAGACTGTTCCTATATTGGGTGCCGGGACACAGAGATCATCTGAAAATGTGAAAGTGCTGATGAACTGGCGAAGATGGGTTGCGTCTTGGATACGTCAATAGTATGCTTAGTATCTGTTGTCATGCCACCTGCGCTAACTTCGTCGGTTAGGCCATTGTTTTATTGTAACATTTTATGTTCCAAATCATGTCATGACATCATTCATTGTCCGCAGTTTTTGAGAATTCCTTTTTCTGTTTCTCAAATTAAGGGATAAACAGGAAACATTCAATTACTTATTGAGTAATGTTTTATAAGCAATTAAATCTTTTATATATTACCATGTACTAGACGATAGAAATGAAGAATTATTTTATTATTTTATTATTTATTAAATTTTCTTACCGGTTTCAATTATTGACTGATTCGCGTTAAAAGATTTTTGCAATTTTTTTAAAGTTAATTTTTTTTTTTTACTTTGTTGTTTCACACCGTATTTTATCAAAGGATGAAATTTTTATATAATAAACTGTCGATGGGTTTTATATAACGCGGTACTTTAATTAAATTTCTATATAAGAATTTATATGAGTAGAATAAACCAAAATAAAAAACTGACTTATCACTTCACACTGTTTATAATAACAGCATGTTATAAATACTATGCATGAACATCATCACCATCACCATCATCATCATCTATCATCTCATCATAATGCATCTTGCACTTTTCATATATTGATGGTACTGTGGTACATACATCACAGCTTCTTTTCCGACACCATAAACCAACATAACGAGTTACTTTTCTTTTATTGCCATTTATGGTGAATTGTTAATATTGAATAATTAAGACAAGTATTCGAATTGATGCACCTAAAATTGCATAAATGTTCTATTGAACAAATTACAGAAAAATTGAAAATAATTAATTAGTTTTGTGTAGCCATTTCTTCTTTTTATATGCTTTCAATTATAAAAAAAAAAACATTAAAAATATTGGGTTATACGCCAAAACATTTTATCCTCTATGTATCTTCCAGTTCTTAATTGCATTGCTTGCACAAACTGCAATTCTTATGGTGATTATAATTTTATATTATAAATATCATCTTCATATATACTAATATTATAAAAAAAATAAAGTGCAGCTCAATTTCACAGATTTGCTGTTTAAACTAATTTTATCCAAAGACTATAAAACATATTATAGTAATTTAGACAAGAATGGCAGCTGCTGCTAAAACATCCGTCAAAATATATGCCACTAACTTTTTGGTGTATATATACCTATTATTTATTGCATTTTTTGTCTTTTGTTTCTCGAGGATTTCATAGTTATATACAATTTGAATGGTTTAAGGAATGCATTTTATACCTTTATAATGTAATTTTGTCGTTTGGCAAAGAATTTTTGTTTTTTTTTTGTTTTACTTGATGGAAATATATAATTACCGCACTTTTCAAACTTCTTCATCAACTGCAAGGTGTGTTGTTTTTCTAAAATATTATGCTCATCATAACTTATAATTCTTATCAAATATGTAATATCTTTTAAATATTAATTTCGGTTAATGATAAAAATAATTCAATGCCGTAGGTGACATTCATAAACATAATTAAGAACACATTAAGAATATTTTTTATGCAATTTAATATTATGAGAGTTTGGAAATTTGGTGAATTTATCCTTTTAAATAAAAAAAAATGCTGAAACCTTCCTTGATACAAGTATATTCAATATTGACTTAAGATTGCCTAAATTTCGAATATAATCAGAGTTCAGTCATTTTTAACATTCGTGGTAATATTACAAAATAAATTAAATTAGTTTAAATATTACAGACATTAAAAAAAATCAGGTTGTATTACGGCGTCGAATGTTGGCTTCCAAGTGCCCAATTGTTATACACAGGGAAAAAAAATCTAAAGGCGTCAAATCGCACGAACGAGTTGGCCAGTTAACAGGTCAGTAAAATAATTGTATCGGGCACGCTGTGTGGCATGTTCTGCTGAAACCACATATACCTGCAACATTAAAGCCTTCCAATTGACGCACGAAAAAGTTAGTAATCATGTATCTGTATCGCTCACCATTTACCGTAAACGTTGTGACCATCATCATTTTTGAATACATATAGACCCATGATTCCACTGGCCCATTCACCAAATGAACGGCGCAAACGATTCAAATTTTATAAATTCCATAAAGTTATATGTCAAACGAATGTTGGTGCTTTTTTATTTAATCATTTCGTTATGATTATCTGTGACATTTTTATTTAATCATTTCTTTATCATTATCTTGATCTTAATTCAACTCGAGAGTATAGGATGTCAACAAACAATCACCATTGTCACCGATCTATATGCAAATAGCCAAGTTTTAATTAATGTGTTGACATCAAAAACATAGAATTTTCGGACGTAAAATCAATTGTCTAATCACTAATGCTAGAATACCCATAGGTGTAAATAAATATATTTTATTGCTTCTTTATATTATACTAGTTTTAGCATTTTTGCAGATAATGTCTTAATTACTTTCTCTTCTACCCCTATTGTTTCACAAACCCGAATACAATTCAGTTTCAAGGGTGACTGACACCTTTGAAACAACCACAAGTTGAAATTAAACTCAATTGCAAATTAGAAATTATTATCTTAAAGTTATACTCTGTAATTTAAATCAATATAAATAAAAGAAGAATAATTCAAAGGTTTCAAAATTTATTCTAAATTACATGGCATTAATTATTTTTATGACCTACAAATTTGCGAAATTTATTTTAAAAAAAGGTGTTCATACCTACCCCAAAATTCGGTCATTTTTCTTATGCTTGCTACTGTTTACACATTTTGCATCAAATATTTTATTGTCCAATTAAAATCCAAATCATAATGATGTTGATGAGTGAAAACTATAATTATTTGTTGACCATTAAGAGAAATAGTTGTTATAAAATTAAGTTTCAAATTGCACGTCGTGCAACGACAAAGTTAATGTATTTTTTAGACATTACTCTGGATTATGACAAAACTCAACATTGAATTACATGATATGGACTGGGGTGAGCTGCGACTGAAATTTTAGCGAAATGGTGAAGTACACTTTGTAGACGAATCTAATGAAGATTAGTTTATGCATGGTATGCCTTCGTGAAGTGAATAATACAGTAATAGACGAGCTAGACTAACAATATTTGGGAAATTATGTAGCAAGAGATGGTGCTGAAAAAGAATATGAATCATATATACAAAAATCAAAAATTTTATATAAGGTGATCCGGAGAAAGCGCATAGCTAGTATGTTATGTGCATCCATGCAAAAAAGCGAGTTTTTTTAACGTTTGTATCAGGCGAAGAGCTGAATGTTAGGTGATATTTAAAAATTAAATTCTACCAATTGTTTTGTATCCATGCAAAATAGCAATATTTTGAAATTTAGAATCCGGCGAACAAAATTCAATTCTACCAATTATTTTGCTTCAGTGTATAGATAATACTTTTGTACCCTGAATCAGAATAAGTGCATCATTTTGATTTTTTTTTTTTACCTAAGTTATTACCGTGAGATAACAAAAGTTTTACCGTGAGACTGCAGTATATTTATTGTGAAAGAACATTTAGTTATGTTACGTGAATCCATACAACTAACTTTTGTATCAGGCGAACAGGAACATTATGTGGCATTTAACTTGGTTGTAATGCAAAGTGAAGTGTGGCAGTCCCCACAAATTTCTTGTAAGGTTAAAATACATATATTCTATTATAGAAAATTTTAATTTGTGAAGATTGTTGGATCTTTAGGCGATTAACACGAGGAGGTTTTGTTTGTTGATGGCCTATGCTCTTACACACGCAGACATGGGATGAAAGTGCATCCTTCACCCATACAAAATATATAGAGTAATTTTTAAAATATTTTTTTGCAAAATGCAATCAAGAATTTTCATTTGCGTCCCTGCATTTATGCAAGAAAATGTCATATCATGTTGTATAAATTATAATAAACTTGTCGCGTGCCATATAGTATATATATATATATATATAAATATATATATTTGCCATTGATCATAAATTTTTATTAATGAAAATTACTTTGATAAAAATTATCGGAGAGAAGAACAACGCTCTTACACTTAATTATATCACTGCATACGATCGTAATTTTTGATGTCCATTTTTGCAATGTCTGTCAGCAAAGTCACGTCTTAACAATTTGCTTAAGTAGCACCGTCTCGTGTCTGCTTTTATACATAAATTGTTGTTTGTTTTTTGTCAAAAATGATTTCAAAATAAATGCAAAGATGGAAAAAAAACGACAAGAAGAAAATAATGAGTGTTTAAGTTCTCTTGTTTGCTTGATCGCATATATACGAGTACCAGAGTATATGTGATATTCCATTCTATCTAACTATATCATCACATGAAATAATTATCGTTCATATGGCAATGGCTTTGTATAGGTACTGTGCTTTCCATCTACCTTCATACAAATTACGTCCACTTTTTGAACAATATATATATAGTTATAATAATAAAATTCTTTTTGAAGCTACAAATAAGAAGACTAAGCAATGTTTAATGAGTTATTACCCATATTATGCACATATATATATCCATATATATATATATACTTGTTTAGGCTACACCGGGCGCGTGTCGGTATTTGAATTTATTTCTTACTCATTTATCTTTAAGATAATTTTTTTTTATCATCACTTTTTGTCTGACAAATGCTTCTTCTATATAGCCACTGGGAGTTTTGTCTGTTACAAGGTCAATTGCTGCCGATAAGCATTAAATTTTGCAAAGATTCAGATATCCCGCATCAGTCATGTTTATGTATTATGGGTAGAAATAAAAACTAAATAAATTGGTAAATTTTATGGATAAATTAATAATGTATAAATTTGTTTGATCAGATAAATTATGGAGGTTCAGTTATTTATTTTTTTTTTTTTTTTTTTTTTTTTTTGTAAGAGGTTCACTACACAGTTTCATGTACGAGTGTAAAATCTATAGTATCAATATTTTAATGGGGATCTTCAATATTTATATTACTAGATCACGATTTAATTTTGATAGAGTACGTTATATGAATTCCGTGAATTTTTAAATGATCGCTATTCATTAGTAATATGAAGTTAAAATTTTTATATTTAATAAGTTGATGTATAAAATGTGTATTAATGTCTGCTTAAATCATTATCATCACCTCGTCTTTCACTACACACTGGAGCGATCTCTGACCATGTAACTTCACTCCACTTTATCCCCTACCATTGGTTCTAAACTCTTAAATGATAGTTTTTCGTCACATTGTTTTTGGACAACAGAGTCTTCTATTATTTTTGGGTTTGGCAGTCAATTTGGTGTTTTGTAATATCACCAACTGATCGTTCAAAGAATTGCATAAATCGGATCAATTGGTATGCTATTAATCTCTACTCTTAATTTTGCTGTGATTGTTTGATCTAATATCGACTTTTAGCCGGCAAAAATATTTAATTTGTGCCTGTTGAATATTTGATACACTCTGAGTTTGAAATGTCTATCAACATTATGTGAACGTTAAACACATATGTGCCAGAATTATTAAATTGATTTTTTACTGAATGTTATATTCAATTTGGATGTTAAATTAATAATCTATTGGTATATAATTTGTATCTTAGATTCAGAGATTGCCTTCTAAAAAAATTCCATGAGATATAAATGTAAATTAAATTAAATATTATTTAAAACAAAAAAAAAAAAAAAATCCTGCTATCTAAAATTATATTAAAAATGCTAAACAACGACTAATAATTTAAAATTAATTAATTTATCGAATTAAATTTTTGATGTTAACAATTTATCTCAATAATTTATTAATTAAGTCAACTTTGAATAGGACGTGTAGTATAAATTGTTAACACATTTTTAAAGATTTAGTCTAATAAATTAGAAATAAGTTTGTCGTAAGGTAAATGTGGTATCGATACCTATAACACGGCACATTCCTTTGTGTGCAATAATACCTGATGTAACAGATTATTTAGACACTGGAAATTATTTAATATTTTCCATTAAAAAGGACCCAAAAATTGCTGCTGTAGCAGCTGCTGTACTGCAAGATGAAGACA
>JANSTX010033065.1:0-13893 GCA_027564355.1 Penthetria funebris | reverse complement strand
AATATAATAATCTGAAAATTTGTCGTATTGAATAATACAGTAGATAGTGGTGTGTAAAGTCACACAATTATATAGTTTTTTGAAGAGATTTGTATTCACCTTACCATACACAAACAATTAACGTTTAGATTAATGTTCTAAGTAACGTTTATACGCCATAATAGACATATACTGTAATCATGTTTCCGGTAAGGCAAATTTTAGATGTTAGCCGAAAATATTATTATCGTAATTTTAAGTTGTAATAAGTAAAAAGCACCTTAAGGAATGCCTAATATAGGGGAGTGGCGATATCAATTGCAATATTTATTATTTTTTATTCCAATATTGAACAAGCATTCAAATTTAATTGTTTTACCTATAAATTGCAAAAAGTTACAAATGGCAAATATGTAGGGAGGTCTACACCATAGAATGAACTCGGAGTGTTTTCATTACTTGAATTACTTGATAATGATATGATAGCCTGTTTATGGGTGTTGGTAAAGTTATAATAATTTTAATTTTAATTTTTATTAACTCCAATTATTCTTAAGAACCAAACCAAATATATATTTAAAATATTTGTAAGAGATATGATAAGAATTCCTAATAATGTAATAGCAGTTTTTTTTCCAACATTTGCAACCTGTTACAAAACAACCCCAATAGTATAGAAAATGTATGCGAACATTATTTTATATTTGTATATATATACATATATAAATGCGAATTCTTCACGCATTATGAACAATAAAAATTCCATTTCTTTGATAACACATGTTCTAATGGCCCTAGTTCCATTTGAGAATCTTGTCACGAATTGCAATATTTGGTATTTACTAGTATGTGGCTACATAGGTGCGAGTATATTACAAGTATTAATATTGTCAAGTACAATAGGAAAATGTAAGATATAAGGCATTATAATTGAAAGTAGTCAATTTTAATGACTATATAAAACATTGGCAGGTGTTTTATGGACTGGAGAATGAACAATATATAACTTTTATGAAAATGTAGAGAAATTAACTGTAATAATTATTGTTCAATTCGTATACACAATAGTCGGGCTTTCACCCTATTCTTTATATTCCTTATCAAATTATTCAAAATAAAATTTAATATAACACACTATATCGTTGATTTCATGGCAGAATTCTTGACTAGATGCCACCTTAGTTTCTTAACAGCTTTTACTACTTTCGGAAATCAGCGGGTTTTACTAACTTCTGTTATTATAATTAGTGAAAGGGGTTTTCTTATTGACCGTAATATACTTATTTAATAGGTGCTGATCTTTTTTTGCACACCGGTCAAATTTAATAACTTTAATGAATAGGAAATTATATATTGAATTATTGCATTGATGAAAAACCAGAGTTTTACATCTTGTACTGGTGTTTTAATTAATTTAATTAGAAATTGAATAATTATCCATGTGACTTTTGCAGTTTTACATTGTTTATATATACATGATAATATAATACCATATTATTCAAATTTATTAAAATTGACCGGTTTCCCAAACAAGATTAGCACCTATTAAATTATAATTGAGTATTACTGCTTTATCTGATATATTGATGAGTTATATACAAAAGATGGAATTATATCTATAGAAATCAGTTTAGCAGCACTGGGCAAATATGCAACAATATTTATAAGCAATACCAAATTGTTTACACTGGAGAATCTTGAAATAGGCGTTCAAAATACAAAAATAATATTATTCTCAGTTAATCACGATCACGATTTTGGCATTTGAGGAATTTGAATTTATATCGAAATTAGTAGAGGAATGCTATGGTCTGATAGATCAACTAATTGAAGCGAAACAAGTACCCTTGATATAGATTTCAGCGGGCCATTCGAGTTATTAAGGAATTGACACTTCCACTAGGCACTTTTTAAATCGGTATTTAGCATTGCCAAACGTGTTATCAAATCATAAACATTATCAAAAGCTTATTCAATGAGTTTTGGGGGGTTAGCAAACCTGATATATAATATTCAAAATTAATGATGAATTATTTTTTGGCTAATAATTCGAGAGAACTTCTTAACCATGAACGCAAAGGGGGTTTTTCTGGTTCAATTATGTATACAAATTTGCACAAAATAATGCTGGAAATACATAAACTATGCACAAAATGTTGCAAGTTGTTTATTTTCAAAATTTGCCACTTACCATTATTATAAATGTGGAATCCATGAAAGTATTAAATGGTTATTTGGTTGTAAAATTTTATCCCTATTCATTTTATAATGATATGCTTGTTATTACCTGTACGTATTTATTATAATTACTTTGGGTTTTATCTAACCGTGTAGTATATTTGCATATAAAATCCTCTGTGGAATTAAAACATTAATAACCACAAAATCTCTTATTTTACACAAACAAGACACAGAGAATAATTTAATTTAATGTAAACCCTTTAAATGACTTTACATTAGCGTAAAGTAGCATTATATGTGACATACACGGATGTATACTTTCCTACATATAGGAAATAACTACTCCTATAGATAAAAATATTTTGTATTATCGCTATAAGACAAAATTACAGGTATTTGTTCCATATTTTCAGTTGCATAGCTTTTTGGCAATTCATTATGCAAAGATTTTGAAATTTTATATTATTGTAGCAGTTGTAGACACTGTCTGTATATGTTTGAATGTAATATTTACGCTTATTAGTCAAACTTAAATGTATGCTAGTGGGTATTTACTACTGAGTAGCATACACAATAAACTAGGCTTCATGAAGAAAGAACAGACAATAGTTTTGGGTCCTAGGAGAGTCATTTCATCATTTTACATTTGGGTATTTATAATTATTATAAGTTCACTAACATTTAGATTAATCAATCCATCTATACTTGCTCGTCGCATATTAATCAATTAACTGTTTAAATCAAGTTATTAAATTATTTCAAATTAATGATAATATTGCAATGTGGTATTGGACGCTGTATCAGATTAACAAAGTTTCGACATAAATAAAAGCACATTTTGTGTATCGTATTCGAATATATTTTAAATTAGTCAAAATAGCCTACGCGGTTAATGTACACTTAATTGAGAAAGAAAACTTACATTCTAAACAAATTCAATTTGAATATGAAACTTCAAATTTGAAATCTTCAAATATTTATTTTCTTCCTGCCAGAAACCAAGCCAGAAGCTGAATGTATAGAAAAAAATCCTAAATATTAATGCTTGGTCTTCTCGCAAAGAAATGTGAATTTTATTAGACTTAAGAACAACCTTATATACCGCTATTTTGTACTCTTAATCATCCTGCCACATTTCTAAATAGGTCAATTGTCTAAAAAATATAAAACATCATCTAAAGAAGTCTTCACAAAATAAATTTAGACTTATGCAATTTAATTTTAATGTCTACAAAATATTAAAAACATAATCAGGAAAAGAAATCGGAAAATATAACCATTACTAATTTCATTGTGTTTAATAAGGGGAAAGATAAATTACGACAAATATAAATGGACGGATCACTAATTTTGTGGTTCGCATGAAGTCTCTTGAACTTTCCAACAGATATTACATTTTTAGCTTTAGAATAATTGCATTGGTTTATGTACTCCTAATAACATGTATTTGGATACTCAACAGAATATCAAAGCAGAATTCTGACATTAGAATCAGGAATTTTAATTCTTAAACCGGTTCAGAATTATCTGCATGTCACTAACTATATACCAAAAGCTCACAAAGTTTTCCAAACTATTATACGAACAATTCGTTATAAAATTACGGATTTCATCTTTTAGAACTTACGTTGCGGTATATGGCTTATAAATCTAAGGATTTTGATACGTCTATGACATGTTCATTGTAGTCAATGATGAAAAAGTGTTGATGAAGTAAAGGTCCACCATTATTTGGAAAGTTATTCGGCAATAGATGTTGGTGCTGAAATATACGTACGCTTTCGTCTACTGATAGTTTAGTAAATGTTTGGTATGCTAAATAGAGTTGTCAGGATAGTGACAAATAACATAGTGTCGGTTGTTTGTTGCCATTCCATGTATTCAACTGGAGTAAATTTTGAGATAATGAGATAATTAAGTTTCACATAAATATAAAACAAATTATGTAGACACATTGTAGTATATAATATACTTGTACAAATGTTTATATTACATCAACTTAAGACAATATCCAATAATACTATTGATTTTGAATAAAATTTTATTGAAACTTTATATGATTGTGAAAGATAAGTTAAAAGAAAGGAAACAAAACCTAAAAGGATCTTCTAATAATATGACATTTCTAAAATAAATATCAAAATAAAAATTACCTAAAGACATTTTTCTCTATTATGTGGATATATTTTTAGATGTTCATTTATCGTTACACCACATCTGTTTCCAAGCACGTATCATGTTCTTTAATCTTCCGGTTGTTATTTTGTTGTTTCTCAAACCGAAAAAAAGGAATGAAAATATAACAAGGCACAGAATAAACTTTTCTCATATTGTATCCCACAATATATAAGTAGGTACACAGTAAATTCTAAATGAATCAGTAATGGAATAATATATTTAATTGAAATCCAGTATATATACCGGTCAGGACAAATTCGTATGACGTAAGGAATTGTTTTAGAAAATTGAAATTTGTTACACGTTTATACGGTAATTGTCATATAACATGTAGTTATACAACTTTTAGACAGAGTATGCATACAACATGTCCACAACAGATGTTCCTCTTAAATAAAATCCTGCTGAGGGAACTTATATTTTGTAAAATAGTAGTTATTCATGTTGTTTGATTGATTTAGCACCGAGTATATATCTATAATCATCCATAAGAAATTTTTAATTTTGTCAAAAAAATTGCTTTGTAGTTATGCTCTTCTGGTACAGTTCTTAAAATATGCACGATTTAAGAAACTTTTTGACGGTGTTACAAATGAATACCTACATAAAAATATGCATGATTAGACTATCAAGTGCTCCCTAACCATTCTTACAAATTTTTAAAAGTTAATTGATATTGTATATACATAATTATGATTTTTACCTAACTAGTTATTCATGTGGTTTGAATTTCGCCTTACAATCGAGTCTATATTTATATTTTATTTCTATATCACCGTTCATGAGTTACTTTCAACTTTGTTCACAAACTATACCTGCTGTATTGTTATACTCTCTTGGCACAGATCTAACAAGTGTTTAATAGTTGCACCAGGAATTTCATAACTTAATGATGGTATATATGCATATACTTATTATCGAATGAAGAGATCATAGACTAGACTATAAACTGCTTGCTAATGATCCCTACAAATTTTAAAGAGTTTATTGATGTTGTAAATGCATCAAGTGATACATATAACCGTCCATGAGGAATTTTCAATACCTGTTGTGTAGTTATGTTCTCCTGATACTGATCTTGAAAATTAGCAAAACAAGCAACAAACTTTTTGACGATGTTACAAATGAATACCAATATAAAAATATGCATGCAATTGTTATATCCAAGAGAGATATCATAGAGTAGACTATAAAGTGCTCGCTTACGATTCTTTCAAATTTTGAAGATTTTATTGACTAATATGATTTTTACCAGACTACTTAAGATAATAATTGCGGTAGTAAACCCTTATTCTTAGACTTAAATCTGGAGCTTAATCTGGAGTTTTAAATTATATAAAAATATAGCGGGGAGAAGATATCTAGGGATTTATGCACCACCCTACTTAATTATTCAGATACAGAATTGCACAAAATCTCAATGTATGCTGTTTAGATGCACTTATCACGTACGCATCTTTTTTCTTTCACATCAATTTAATATCTTAATGCCTGAAGATAGTTGTTAATATTCCAACTTTTGTTGAAAAAATTAAGTTATGATAATCATATTCTCCTTACTTTTAGCTTCAGTGACATCACTGCCAAAGTGAAATTCACGAAACATTCTCTACAGCTCTCAATAATTTCTACCCGCTTGTTACCAAACCTCATTGTGTGGGTAGTAATAATTAAATTACAAGATTAAATCGCTGCAATTCGTGATATATTATGTATTGTGATCATTGATCACTAATATATAATGCAATGTATGATTTTGATTACGGTTTATCCTTAAATTAATTTCACAAATGGTTTATTATGAAGCTATAAAATTTGTTCCATCCCTTACCAAGAATAAGAAAGATGTTTTGGTATAAATTTATTTTCTTAAGTTTATGCATTAATATAATATATAGTCACCTTTACAGAATACTGTCTATCTAATTTTACTAAACTAATTTAGTAGTGATATGTACAAGTATTTATATATACATAAATACTAGTATTTTGTAATATTTTACGAGTTTTATGAGTTACTTCCAAACATATAATAAAAGTTTTTCGGTTGAAAATAAAACTTTTCTTCTTACATTTTTCCTGATTCTTTTTCCTTCTTGTATTTGTGTATAATATAGATTATTTAAACGGAAGTAAAACTTTTTCCATTACTTATAAGTTCGTTACATATAAGAAGACAAACAAAATGACCATTTTAAGGAAAAATACATCTTTATATTATATATTCACCTATATACGCTTCGTTGCTAAATCTTTTTAAGAACTAATAAAAAAAAATTGTTACAGACCAAATAGGTCTCACATAAATAACTAAAATAATTTTCTTTAATTTATTTTTATAATATAACATCAAAATAATCTAAAGATGTTGTGCTAATTCATTTAAATAAATCTCTAAACAAAATCATTAACGAATATCGAATACTGTAATAACATCGGCGAAAAAGGCAATGTATGCTGTGAATACTACTAAGTGATTCGTCAACTTCAATAACATTAAAATAAATGAGAACGAAAATTTATACCTTTGTCATTCATCGGGTGTTCAATAATAATTATTCTTAATGTATTGATATTTTGGTATGTTATAAAACTTGAAACCTTGAAGCAGAATACCTGAATCGTCTACTACCCTGTCGTCGATCACTCGAAGGACTCTGAGCAACTCAAATCCTATTGAGGCGCCCGTGAAAGTACTTAGTCCATGTTTCCATTTGCTGAATCTCATTTGCATTTACATACCAACTAAAAAACATTTTTTATAAAATGAACTATGCACGACCACAAATAATGAATAAAATAAGGCAAGGTAATAGACATAGAGGACATACGAACGATTATGTCAGAAATATAAGCGAACTTTTTCGAGGAAGTACTGTGACTTGTTCAACTGTCGTAAACAGTACATATACTCGACCTATTTGTATTTAAAGAGCTGATTTCTACAAAATTCCTCAAATTCAAAGAGTCCAAATAGTCAAAGCAAATAAATAATTTTTTTCTAAATTATTCGTTTTATCTTCTAACAAACCCAAAACTTTATTTGTTTTTCTATCTATTTCCAGAACAAAATACTTATAAATCAGATCAGCTGATACTCGTATTTTAAAATTATATTTACCTTTAAAATTATATGTAAAAAGTTGAAGCAAAGTTTGTTTCCGATATAAAAGAATTGAGTAAAGTTTTTTTGATTTTCTAAGCAAATATTTATGTTGTACTCGTATGCATGAGGACTGGATTGGAATAGAGTCAATTTCGTATTCAAATGTTTTTCAAAATAAATTAGTACACGCACGTCTAATGCGGTATACAAATATATATATAAATATATTACGCTTATGAAATACATTGTCTGTTTCTAGGGTAGCAAGTATAAAAGAATAATTTAGTGGTAGAAATTTCTACGCCGACTTGAACTCAGTGCTATTTTTTAATGAACTATTACACTTCATAGAACAGAGTTCAACTACCATATTATAAACGTTATATATTGCCGATCTTCAATAACCTTTTATTTGTAATGTCAATACGGATAGGATTGGTCTTGCTTATTTTCAATTCCAATAAATTCTATATCTATATCTCTAACCATCCCTGAAATAGCCAAAAACTGTACTTGCTTAAAGTTATGCTCTCCTGTTACATATCTTCAAAATAAGAAAATGGATTTAGCGTTAAACACAGGTGTTTGTAAAGATTAGAAGCAATCATGAAAACTGACCAGTAATGTGTTATTTTATTTTAATTTTAGCAGGTTATCTACGAAGAGAGTTAAACACAGATAAGTATTTGGAAAGAGTAGAGACAATCATGGAAATTGATCGACAATGTGTCTTGTTTCGTCATCATTGATGATAATAGTAGATGTGAAAATATATTACAGTAACCTAGATCATAGTTAATCACCCAATTTGATGTGATTAACTATGATCTACATTTTATAAATATTAATTGTTTCATTCCACGAATTTCTGAAGTCAATCACAAATGATACGAATGTTATGTATAATTTATCTGATCAAATTAAATACGCAATAAATTTAAATTATCTTCATTTGCTTATTGATTACTCTTTATTTAAAAAGGCTTAATGATTAGAAACTTGCTCGACATCGATACTATTTTTCATTATATTGTAAATAAAATATATGTTTGTAGACATGAATAGATATTAATCTTATTGTACTGTTATTTGTAGTATAGTATTTATATGAGAAAACAAACCCTATTAATGTAAATCTTTTATCAAACATAATTCCTTTATGAGAAGTTTAAAACCCTCTTCAAATTCACCCTATATAAAAAATAGGAAATAGTATATAAAAGTGGGTTTTAAAATTTTTAAGAACTTAATTCTCAATGGTGTGTATGGTGTCTAACTAATTTGTATACAATTTGGATAAAAATTAAAAGAAATTTTTATTATGTGAAAATAAAATTGCACGTGCAAGTTCACCACAAATAGCTTACAAAAAATATTATTATTAAATTAACATTACATGACAAGTTCTTATTTAGAACTACGTGTTTAATATACGAGTAGATTTTTTCTTTTAAATTTTGATGTATAAATATGTCTATTCGTTATTTTATTGACTTGGAACATTGATTAGTGGAGCACTCCTACTCATAAGCAATCTTCTGAAAAACTATCACCTATGGTTGCAGTTGACCTTTGATTCTCTAATCTTTTCAACTTCTACATTAATATGACCATCAAAAATGGCACAAACTTATATATTGACTATACTGTTTCTATATACATTACATTTTGAACAATATTTAATTCATAGGTCCGACGCAATCCCTATTGAAAAATGTATCATACTATAGATCTTTCATTAAGCGTGATTCAATGTTAATTTAAAATGAAACAAAAAGTATGAATGGTAAACAGGTATTTTATTCTATATTTTAAAAAATGTTCCTATATATTGTATCCTGAACAATACTTCATTCGTATGACCACAACAGTCAGGTCTACGTAATCCCTATTGAAAAATGTATCACACCAATTGAAAGACCCTTTATTAGTTGGCATTTGATGTTACAAGTGTGATTTTAATTATGATAACAATTTGTTACCCAACTCCATGACATATCTTTCAACAGATCATTGTGCATGTTAAAATCAATTAAATTTATGAATGATATTTTTGTGAAATCGATATAGAACTATCGTTTTCATTATACTTAGATCACAATGTCTGATTAATAGTACGTATAGCATATTTGATTATGAATGTAATTATAAATTCTTCATTAAAATAAATATAATTAAATTTAATAATTTATAGTACGAGTACATTCATTTCTGTTTCTATTTTTTTTTTTTTTCGTTACGATTTCTCAAGGTTTCCTCATATATGAGCATATGCTTACGTACTTACCGTCAAAATTGATTTTTTATAGGAATTATATAATTTAAAATAATATACATAATTATTTAGCGTAGCCCTGAATGTTTAAATCATTTCTTTAAATTATAATGCGAGTATTTGTCAAAGTTAGAAAATATTTGAAATATAATTCCTGTATAACTGTTATGACTAATTGATGCCCAAAATATAATTTTCCAATTAGAAATCATAATATCTTCAAATTTCTTAAGAACTTGTTATATATCCCTTAATTATCACTAATTTTCAAAAAATTATCCACAAAAGTACTGCACTTATATTAAATCTACGAAATAATTCATGGCCTACACGTTTGGTTTTTTTATTTACCGCCAATTAAAAACAATGAATTGTTTTTCATCTATCATTGGCAATATTGTATTGAATTCAAATCTATAAGTTCCTGTAAGATTTAAAAGTATTTCATCAAATAAATAATTTAGTAAAGTGGAATATTCAGTGAATAAAGATGTTGTTTATATTATTACTATTAAGATTCAGTTTGACCGTGTCAGTACCGAGTAAGTAATTCAGTAGTTTTAAGTTCTTACGTGTATAAAATTGAAAATGATCATATTGATCAATAAATTCCATAAATTATAACTTTATTAAAGAAATACACGCACTGAAAAAATAATTATCCGGTAACAGTTTAATATTGGCTACTTCAAAAATTCGTGGAGTTGATTAGAGATCCTGAACTTTTACAATGACTATAAATTGATGTCTGTACGCCTTATTACTTTATGATTACTACTTTATGATGGTAATATTTATATGGTCTCACGGTAAAACTTATTTTACTTAATTTACGGAAACTTTTTAAATGAAGCACCTATTTTGTTTCAGGTAAGGAAAACATTTTCTATACATTGAAGCAAAGCAAGTGAAACTTCAATTTTTTAGAGTATCTTCTAACGTTACTGCTAATAAATTATTTTGAAAAAACTCTTTTTTTACATGAATGCTCATAACGTACTACCGTTACTTAAAATATTATAGTCCCCAAAACCTCATTTGAAAAACGTATTCCCTTAAGTGGTATCACAGTAATATAATACGGAAGTCACTCATTGACGTGCTTATTCTGCTGAAGGATAGAATACATTCCTTCCAGATACGAATTTTTCTAAATTCTTCTTTGAGAAATGAATGCTCACAACATACTACTTTATGTGCTCTTATGGTGCAATTCATGTGGTCTTACGGTAAAAGTTTTATGATCTGACGTTAAAAATTTGCAAATGAAATTTTTTCACATGCGTTAAGACTGTGAAATTTTTGGAACAAATGTTGAAATGTTTTGTAAACAATTAACGTTACAAAATGTCTTGTCTTAAGAACCTACATCTAGCAAGCCCAATACATCTTATACATATTACGTCTCTGTTCCAACATTTTATTGTGATTACAATTTCAGCTTTGTTTATAATTCCGTTAGATATTCTAAGACTGTATGCATCTTTTCTTTTCAGACTTCAATGATGCATCTATAGCCATTTTTGGAGGAATTCAAGTTTTTGTTTTTAAAAAATCTCTTAGCACAATTTTCTGAAAAAAAAAGTTGAATAAATATTCTAACACATTTCAAAGTATAATATCAAAATTCACATCACATATTTCCAGAAAAAAAAAAATTTTAATTAAAAATGTAATTATACAATTTTATTTTTATAGCTAAATCACCTGTTAATGAATCACTACTATATGATTACTATCATGATGATGATTATCCAAATGTTTCTGGTGAGAATTCATTATATGATGATGCAAGACAAGATTTACAAATTGAGGATGAGGAACATACTGAAAATTTTACTGAAATTTTTGGAATTACTTTGAATGAATCATACTATGAGTATACAGAGAATTATATTGAAGTAACATCACTAGAGATCAGTGAATTTAATGAATCATATCATACTGAAGAGGCAATTGTAAATACTTATGCATTTGAAAAATTAATCTATAAAATGAATTCATCTGATTCTCGTACCTTACATCACTATAATTATAATAATGAAAATAATCTCAATAATACTACCCCAGCACAGGCTATTTCTAGTAATATCAAAAATGATACAATTATTGTTGAGAACTACTTACCGCCAGGCAGCAAATTTCAAAAGTCATATATTTATGATGCCATCAAAAATCTACTTGATAAATTAGATGGCAATTTAAATCATAGTTCCGATAGTAATTACATAAAAATTGTGTTAAATATTAGTTATGGAAAAAAAGATTTAAAATAAATTTCTTATATTTGAGTCAAATTAAACCAAATTTATTCTATAGTGAGTTGCATAAATATGTGTGGTGGGAGGAAAGCGAGAAAATATAAAAATATCGATTTCAAAAGGGTACTTCATTTCAAATCTAACAGAAAAGTGGAAATTAAATAGTAAAGGCAAACGTGACTATATGCAATATAAATCGACTGTTTGTAATCAGATATGTAAGTAAGTTTGATTGATGTAAATGGCACTATAGACTGGTTCACTACATCACATACATACATTTATGAAAACAGAAGATAATGAGGATTCCAAAACGGTGTTCAAGAAGATATTCAATGAATTGCACAGGTTTAAATCTTTTAATCGAAAATACTGCTTTGATAATCCGAGACACAAGTTACCAAACATTTCTATTATATTTACCTTTCTAATCGTTAACTTTCCTTAAATTTAATGTGCAATTTTCTCAGCTGTTCCAGTGAATTATCAAGCATAATTTCTAATTGAATGTATGTACGTCTATGACGTTTTTGATTCTGTTACGAAATAATTAATTGTATTGAAGTTAAAGTTAATATCTATACTTCTTCTGAAGTGTTGTTATGATAAACGTGAGGGACTAAAACATTATAATACAAATATTATAAATGATAATGGATTGTGCAGCTGTGACAAAATCGATTATAATGAACTCAAGAGATGTAATAGTATGTAATGTATGTCAATATTATACTATTTTCGTATTCCCTTTTAAAGTTTGGTTGAAGCTACTAATTATCCATAAATTACTTTATACTTTAGATTTTATGCAATTATATCCATCTATTAATAATCTACAAATTGAAAAATTGTCCAGATGATCCAATAAATTAATAGACTTTAATCACCAATGAAACTATATATCATGCATTGTCTGTCATATTCATATACTATTATTAACATGAACAAGCATCTTCGTAATGTATATTAAATTTTGTGTCATAGCAGTCAGTTAACTTGATATGTCTTCTCACAAATGGGAAACGGGTTCAAGCAACTAAACCCATTATTGCCAATCACCCAAAAATCGCTAAAATCTGTAATCCATGAGCAATAAATCAAAATTAAGTTTCGTAACAAAATAGTGAGTCCAAATAATATGTGGATGGTATGTATGTACAATTTAATCATGTGATCCAATCTCATTTAATTGAGAATAGAATTCAGCTTGTCATTGCAAATGAAATAAAATATGTTCGGGTATTAATTATTACAAGATAGATACGTGAAAATTAAAGTTCACAAATAGTTAGACGTTATTAAATTGAGCTATTTAATTATTTCTTATATATAGTTTGGCTATATCCGTATATGTATATTTTAGAATATTCTTGATAACACTTTCAGTTAATATTTGTAAATAGTAAATTTAATTTCCATTTAATTTGATAAAACTCACAGTTTATAACCATAAATGGTGTACTTTATATTTACATCACATCTGTTTTGGAAAGTTTCCAGCTCAAATAATATGAAAATGAACTTAAATATATGAGAATGATTATGAAATATGGCTTTGGGTTGTTTTCTAGAGGGAATATCTGTGGTAAATATGGTAAAGTTTCCATTTTTTCTATCTGTTTTTCTTATGAAATTTATTATTTAAGAATGCATTTTGAAAAATCGTAGATTTTGTTCTCTCTCAAAAATTTATGAGTTCTTAAAGTTTTAAATAATCATTAAAAAGCTTCGTTGTAAGAAAATAATATAAATTAGTTTGTAGTGTTACCGAAAATATAAAAAAAAACGAGAGAAATATAATTGGCATCGCCAATTATTGTAGGCCCTGGGAATTGGACGGATCACAACATAATATATAAGTATTTATTAAATAGAATTGCAAAATAGCCCAAAATTACAGGAATATAATACAA
>JANSTX010033043.1:0-13898 GCA_027564355.1 Penthetria funebris | reverse complement strand
TTCTGTGTAATTTTTTTTTTCTGAGATGTTTATTTCTTGGCGTTACATGAACGGAATCAAATACAATAGACCCTTGGTACTTTGTTCCCATGGTCTTAAAATGTCTCATATGTATTACTAAATGTTTATTATATATTTTGCTACTATTCGTTCGTCACTAAGCGCTCAGGGTAATATGAGATACTACAAATTTCAATTTTATAATATTAATCCAAATTAAAAGCATTGCAGTGATTCTACTCGTACTCGTATTTATATATATTTATTTTAAATCGGTTGCATCAGTCTTAAGGCCGGTATAATATGGACATTATAAATATATTTTAAAAAATCATCGAATAGTAGTATAAATGGAAGACACAAGGGATCACATTGTTAAACTCTATATTCTTTCTAGTAATATGAGGGTTGATTGTTAATAAATACACTAGCAAAACAAGGGTGTTTTGATCTTTTGCTTCTCGTGTATATAATAATGAATTTATGTGTCAAAAAAATGGCGTAAAAATTCTTTTCAATTACATGTAAACAGGTCCAAACAACGTTAAGAAGAGAACGCACGTATGCGTTTTTAAATGATTGTCAGCAAACTCGACACCAATTTGACTGATGTTTAACATATCAGCTATTTCATTTACATTCAATCTGCGACCGTTTAAAACTACAATATATAATGAATTTTGTCGATTACGGCATCAATAGTCTTGACACTTTTGAACGACCTAGTGTATGGTGATGCTATTGATATTGTGTATTAAGATTAAGATACAATGAAATTCAGTTAATCATTTATGAAATATTTTTAACGACAGAGTGGAGCCTAAAAAGCTTTTCTCTAGCTCTTCTTTTGTTTCCGTGATTGGTTTTTTACACAAAGAAAATTGTTTACACTCGGAATTAATTTTTTTTTAATTTCATAATAACAAATTAAACAAGGATTGTTAACTTTCAATTTCTGTCAAAACAAAAGGAGTTGCAGTTTTTGCCTGAAATGCAATAGGCATTTGAAAGAATGCCCGATGTGAAAAATAATATGTTTACCTTCATTATCATTCTGCTTTCGTAGAAACTCATTTATGCAAACCTCCCATTACAGATGCAGTATGGTAATTCGATAATATTCCGATCGAATGAAATGCAGGCTGATTGATAAGCAAGTATACTGGCTTGGGATAGCATTTATGAATGCAATAAAAAAATGTCCAAATAAAGTTTTCGCAAATTGAGCTGTCAAAATTTGATGGCATATACTCCAAGTGGATGTGTTTCCATAACTCACACACCTTACTCATATAATGCGGGCATCTATATAATGTAAAAATCCTATACTGTAAAACGGTTGTATTCGGTGCTGCTTCAAATGTAATTGATTCAATATAAATTGCAGATGAAAATTACGTGATTACATGGAGACTTCTGATGGATCGTTATCATACTAAGCTTTTCATCATGTTTGTTACATTTTTGATTTGCCTATTGTAAAGCGTAGATGTGCAAATTCACAAAAAAAATATTAGACGACGTGCAGCGTCGTCAGTTCGCGCTTAAATTGCTATTGCAATTTAAGCGCGAACTGAGGGCTGCTCTAATGACAATCGGGGATCGCCAGTTGTATTCTGCATCTCCCTCTTATGTTCGATTGTCAATTGTATTAATACATATTCTTGCTCAGCATAGTTCTCAAATACAGTGCAGGGCTTTGCTAGATTCGGGTGCTCAATGTGATTTTATGTCGACTGATTTGTTTTAAAAATTGAATCGCGATTCAAAATAGATATACAACAATAAGTGGAATCAATCGACAACAAATCAACGTTTCAAAATCTACTAACGCTATAATATTTAGACGGAGTATCCTTTGACCATATATATATTCAGGGCTTCCATAGTTTACATAATTTAAAGATTAGTATTGGTTCAAAACTTACGTGATATATATATGATGTTTTTTATAAAAGCAAGATTAATTGAGTAGTCAAATCGAGAGTTGTAACAAATACATCAAATACGTCTTCTCGACTTGTAATAAGCTAGTTGGTTAGTAATTAAAAGTCCACACCGTACATAAGAACTTATTCTTCATTTTATCACCGAATTATATTACTTAACAAAATGCATTGTTTAAAGGTTTTACAGATGAATATAAATTCGGTGAAGTTATGTAAAAAAGATTTGAACTGACTCAACTGATGAGTATATATCGACTCCATATCTTACTACTTGATGTAACCATATTTATAGTAAGACACAAAATAAGCATTGCCATTTATACATTTTTTAGGACTAGTAGCTCAATAAACTCGATGACAATGGCGGTGATATGGTAGTTCTTGAAACTGATGAACTATACACAATACAACTGGGTCTTTGACATAAACTACAATATTCAAATGGAACGGAGCAGACCTTGTAAATATAGTAAACGTTAAATTAAAGTTGCTCTGAAACATAAACTCAACTAATATTTGATAGTCAACAATCACCTATAGGTACCTAAGGTCCAATTTTATTTGAAGGCCGACCTGAGCCTGAATCAGTACTTCATATATGTACTGACTTCATATTTGGTCTGACATTAATTCCGTAATTAAATTGTAAGAACATTAGTGTATGATGAATTGATTACGAATTAGTATTGCTGTGGTAAATCAGTCCATAAATTGTGATAAGACGTCGCGTCGCCTTGGTATATATTGTCAAATTATGATTTGCATGTTAAAAGTAACGACACGAAATACAGGATGATATTGCTATTACTAATTCTTATTAATACTCGATGATGATATATGTCAGTATTGACATGTGAGCGTTGTTAAAAAGATAGTGTTGGTTGAACGAATATCTCAGCAACAATTTAGGTAGCCGGGCATTTATACGCAATTCTACAAAAATATTAAAATGTATAACCGGATCATTTTAATTCATACTACATTTTTAAGTAGGTAAATTTTAGCTTTACGTATTTGAGTTCACATGTGATGTTATATGCATATTTGAAACGACAAAATAACATATAATATTGTCGCTGTTTGCCACCCTAAGAAGTAAAAGATAAGATAATAATAAAAATAAATAACAAAATTCATTATTATGGCAGTAGAATCTTTTGATTCAATATTTTAGCATTTTTAAATGAGTTTTCATAAAATATTATGTAAGAAACCTGCACTCTTGCTTCACTAAGGCCAATTCTAGTAGCTACTTCTTCTCTCAGAAATACATCTGGATAATGCGTTTTTTGAAAAAGATTCTCCAACTCGTGTATTTGTTGTGGAATAAATGTTGTTCGATTCCTTCTTTGGCGTCTTCTTCCGAGATAGTCGGTTAATAAATCGCTTTGCAGAGATGATAAGAAGGATCCCGACATTGATAAAGTTTGTAATTTGCCAAATATTCACTAAACTGTTTAATATATTTACCGTTGCGTAGCTCGAGCGTATTTATATATTATGTTTATGAATTCTGTTAGTATATTACGACTATATGCCACTATATATGATAATCGAATGTTATATTTTTGTATGAATTTTTGTTTTAAACTACGTTTAAAATAATATCCGAACAACTAATTTTGGTAAAGTACCTACTAAAACTAAAGTTAAATAAAAAAAACTGTTGATTCTCGTTCAAATAAATATGTGAATATTTTATATGTGCGCAAGTTCAGTTAAAAAGTTTCGCGTCCCTAAAAGCTGCAGTTCAAATAATGTATTTTTTGTGATCATTTGTGTGCAAATAATTATAATTTTTTAAAAGCACCATTAAGAAAATCAAGTTGCATATTTTGTTGTTGTTAGAAATAAACAATATTTTAACGCATTTAATAAAATAGTTAAAAAAAAACACTTATACTTTGCAAAAAAAAGTGATACACCTAATAAGGTACAAAAGTAGTATGGTATTTTTCTGAATTTCTCCTCATTTATATTTGATCTATGGTTCGCTGTTATACTAAGCATGTATATTTATCAATCAAATTATATTTTTAATCTTTCTTGCTTATTAATCGTATCGTGGCTGTTTTCAATGATTTCTGCTATTGTTGCATCAATAGGGCGACCTGAACGCTGTTCATAATTTCTACTCGTACAACCACGTTTAAATTCTGCATTCCAGTATTTAACCTTTTTATCTGATGAAATGGCAAAAAGTGTCAATATCTCTATTAATGGTCATAGACTCTATAATGCTAATGACATCAAATATTTTTGTATACGGTGAACGGAATCAAATAAAACAGACCCTTGGAACTTGGCTCCCAGGACCTAATGACGCGTACATAATTTCATGGCGATATGTCAAAGCAATCTCAAGTTATCGTGCACAATATACATGGGAGGTACTTCAAGGAGTAATCCGATTTAACTTATCCTCCCACACAATCCTTCCGTTATAATATCATGATTTAAGTTTGTATGTATTATACAAACAATTCTAATCTAAAATGAGTAAAAAGTTTGTATGGGAGGTACTTGAAGGAGTACTCCAATTTTTCTCATTTTCGAACTTTGCCTCACAAATTAGATAAAAGTGACACGCGCAAAATTTTATAGCGACAGCTCAAAGCATTCTCTTAAATTGTCTTTGATATTATACACCCAAATCTAATCTAGAATAAAAAGGAGTAAAAAGTTTGTATGGGAGGTACTTGAAAGAGTACTCCAATTTTCCTCATTTTCGAACTTAGACTCAGAAATCAGATAAAAGTGACACATGCATAATTTCATGGCGATATGTTAATGTAATCTCAAGTTATCGTGCACAACATAAATGGGAGGTGCGCACGATAACTTGAGAATGCTCTAAGATCTTTTATATATAATTTTGCACGTGTCACTTTTATCTGATTTGTGAGGCTACATTCAAAAATGAGGAAAATTGGAGTACTACTTCAAGTACCTCAAAAAACAGACTTTCACTCCTTTTAGTTTAAAATTGTTTGTATAATACATACAGACTTCAAATTTTACATATATAACTGATATTGTAATTGAAAGAATATATGGGAGTATAGGCTTAATCGGATTACTCCTTGAAGTACCTGCCATGTATTATATAATTTGCACGATAACTTGAGATTGCTTTGACATATCGCGATGAAATAATGCATGCATCACTTTTATCTGATTTGTGCCTAGGTTCGACGATGAGAGAAATTTGAGTACTCCTTCAAGTACCTCCCATACAAACTTTTTGCACCTTACAGATTAAAATTGGATGTATAATATCAAAGAATAATATAATTGTATTGTATATAATTATATTGTTCTTTGGTATTATATACCACTATTTTTAGGCGAGCAACAAAGTTTCAAGGGACTTTTGTATTTGAAATCGTTCGTGTATCGTCTTGAAGGAATGATCGTTATTATAATTAAAAACATATGAAAATGTTAACTTGATCAGATAACTTCCTAAGCGTACCTTTCATGTATAATTTGTACTCCTTACTGATTAAAATAAGTTCTATGATAGTAACATCCACTAATTTAAGCGAAAATTCTTTCATAATATTCACCCAATTTTAATCTAAAAGGAGTAAAAAGTTTGTATAGGAGGTACTTGATGGAGTACCCCAATTTATCTCATCTTCGAACATAGCCAGAACATATTCTTCAAAGAAAATAAATTTAGGTAGCATTTAGGCATGAGAGCACTAGATGTACAACTCTCACTACGTTTTTCCAGGTAAACTTAACTGATCCCACAGCTCATTAATATCTATATGAAGACATTTCATACCATTATATAATCAAACTTTTAATTTAATATGTGTATATAATAGATTCTGTACTTATTAATTCTGAGACTTTAAACACAGAATCCTATTTATTATGAAAAATTAAAAACTAACAAAGGGTTATAGCATCATATATATGATCTTCAATTAATAGCAATAATGTAATCAAATGTTTTTATATTGATGGTCCCGGTGGCAGTGGGAAAACATTTTTATATAAAGCCCTTATTCAAAAAATCTCTATAAATAATTTGAACTATGTTTATGTAACCTGGAGAGAGTTGCAGCTGCGTTTCTTACAAAAGGAATGGCCTGTCATCATGCTTTTTCCCTCCTTTAAATATGGATTCAGTAAAATTTGTAATTATTTTTTAAATTTATAGTCTCCCATGGCATCTAATACTGCTTTAGAAATTGTTGATATTAATTTTCAAGATATTATGAATATCAAGTTATAATTTGGTGGCAATACAGTAGTTTAAGGCTGCGATTTTAGTCAAGTGTTCTCAGTTCTAAGAGGTGGCAATCGTGTTCAAATTGTTGTGCCACTATAAAAAAACCAGCTCTTTTTGAAACACTTTCACATATACAAATTGAATAAAAATATGAGAGCAGTTGCTAATCTAAATTTTAGTCAATGGCAACTTGAAATAGTAATGGACAGAATTATTGCACAATCCAAAATAATAAAATTCAATATTCTTCCTAAACATGAACATTGTCGTATTATAAATGAAAAACTGCTTAATATTTTGAATTCTGTTCAAGTTACGTATTTTTCAAACACTGACAATGATCATGCCATTCCATTTAATTTCAATCGTCATCAGTTTCTTGTACGGTTAGGATATACTTTGACCATAAATAAATGTTAGTGTCAAACTTTTCAGCTTATATTAGAAACAGTTGCAGGATCGCGTCAAGGATTCTATAATAGTAATAGATAATGTTATACATAAAGAAATATTCTAAAATGAATATTATGCATTTTCATTCACGGTATTGCTCTTGAGGTATTTTTGTCACAGCAAAATTTCAGCAACGCTGTATTTTCGATTTATCCACTATGCGATGTTTACTAAATTTTTTAATAAATATGCTATGATATGTCAAGATTGCCACTACGCTTCTCACAACATGGCAAACCATACATTCCCATAGGTAACTGAGTAAACTGAAACCACGTGATCTTTCCCTCAGTAAAGTTTACTTCATTTATTATCTATAGTTAATTTGTAAGTAAAAGTAACTCTATGCATTGATTAAACAATCAACATTAATGAATGAAAAGAGTACAATTGTAAATAAATTACTTGTGCTTATTAATAAATAAATTTAAATAATCACTTCTGTCCGTCCGTCTGTGCGCAAGGTAACTGGATATCGCTATGAAATTATTTACATGTCACTTTTATCTGATTTGTGAGGCTAAGTTCGAAGATGAGAAAAATTGGAGTACTCCTTCAAGTACCTCCCATACAAAGTTTTTACTCCTTTTAGATTAAAATTGTTTGTATAATACATTGAGCTATAGCTATAAAATTTTGCACGTGTCACTTTTATCTAATTTGTGAGTCTAAGTCTCATACTAACTTTTTATTCCTTTTAGAATAAAATTGTTTGTATAATACATACAAACTTAAAATTTTACATGTGAATGTGTGGGAGTATAAGCTTTATCGGATTACTCCTTGAAGTACCTGCCATGTATATTGTGCGCGATAACTTGAGATTACTTTGATCAGATAACTTCCTTGCGTACCTCCCATGTATAATTTTTACTCCTTACTGATTAAAATAAGTTATATGATAGTAACCACTAATTTAAGCGAACATTCTAGATACGAGATATCAACTATTTTGCAATTTTCTTTAATGAATATTTATATATTATGTTGTGATCCGTTAAACAATTTGCAGGACCTACAATAATTGGCAACCAATTATACGTTTCTCTTGTTTAATAATTGTTTACATATTATCACTTTTGACAATAAAACGCAGATTATACTGCAAACAAAGTGAATCAAAACTGATTTAATATTGAAGACAAATATATATGAATGACTTCAGAATTAATTCAAATTTGTGTTTCATTTTTGGATCATTTTCGCTTCACCAGTCCTGTGGATATTAGACAAAATGTTGAATCAAGTTTCTGAACTTAAATTGAATCTAATTTGAATCGTAAAATTGGTTTAATTTTGATTCTGGTATAGGTTAGTTTTACATCATTATTGATTTGAAGTAGAGCTAAATTTGAAGTCGATGTGAATTAAATGCGAACCACTTTTGAAGTTAAATCGAATGTAATGGGAATTGAATGTGATGTTGAAATGAAACGGAAATTAAAAAATTCATATTGAAAATACTTAAAAGTACAAAATTCGTATAGAAAATACTTAAAAGTAAAGAATTCGTTTTGAAAATACTTAAAATTAATTTACAAACACTTAATAATATCACATAAATATTATTCATATATTAATTTAATTTATAAATTATCTACTACAAATATGTTAGTATTAAATAATATTGGTATAAAATAAATTATACTCATTTGTAATGAGTTGTTTCCAAAAGATCTTTTTTTTTGCATCTTCTTCCAAAAGAAAATAATCCAAACTAACAAAATATTCATTATCATTGTTCTATTTTGCTATGCATGCATGCAAGTGACTCGGTTCTATATATAGAATTATATTTTTAAAATGAGTTCAAAATAACATCAGTTTAGACTCACAAAAATTGAATCAGAAATTTGTTTGAAGGGCTACTACCGAGCAGGGTAGATTTTAGTTAACTTAAATTGATTGACTCGGGAGAAAGAAAACGATGATTTTGACGTCACAGTAAAAATTACATTATTGCGACTTTTAGTTACAAGAGTTAAGAGTTAACTATAGTTCGAAAAAGAACGCAACAATGGTAATATTATACCTCATTAGTTAATGTTGCACTTAAATTATATTTGATCAAAAGAAACCTAAAATATTTTGAACTATTACAACACACATATAGTATTCATATATCGAAACCAAAATTCATCGAAAAAGAATCTATTGAAAGAAATGCTTGATAAAAAAATCACCAAAAAAATTTAAAATTCACCACCATTTAGCGTTACGTTATATACAGCCAACCATAGAATCCACATTATATACAGACTGGAGCTCGAATACGTATATTAAACTAATTAATAAAATATTACAAAGAATACGCGGCGATTTAAATATTTGAAGAATTGGAGAGGAAAATAAAAAAAACTTATATGTGTATCTATTCAAGATTGTAGAATTATTTTGTTGTAAACATGTAGTTGTGCCGCATTTTCTTTAGAATATTAAATGATATTTTTTTCATATCTATAGTTAATTGCTATAATATTAATTTAATTCTTGTTTTAACTTCACACATACGAGGATATATTTATTATATTATTTTTGTTATAGATATGGTTTTTACAATAAATACCAAAGCCTCGTGTCCTCTTTAGATTTTTTTTGTACAGGTAGAGAAAACTTACGCGTAATGACGCGCAGAGCAGTGTATTCACCCATTCTAGCTCTACATAAGCGCTCTTCTCATACTCTACGTGAAAGTTCTGTCGACTAAAAAACTCTATAGTATACATGCTACTTTTTGTGAATGGCAAAGCTATACACATTCTCTAGGTTTTGCTAAACATGTATGATAAGTTTTTTCTCTACAATAGTAGTAGTCGTATGTTTTTGTTTTTTTTTTTCATGTGAATTGACATAAAAAAAAACAAAATTAAATAAAATAATATTAATATTAATAATATGAATAAATAATAATAATAATATTAATAAAATAAAAATAAAATCAATTTAATTAAATAAAATCTGCATTTTATCGGGAAAAATGGCATCAACATCAAAGAAACCACGAACTAAAATATCAAAACCGATCAACTTTTCCATACGTCTCTACAGTAAAGAAAAATTACGCTATAAGTGTACACAGTCTGAAAAGAGCATGGTAGAGCTGTACTCAAAATTGCTCTTCAACAGCTACACAGAGTACGGGTGAGTGGTAGACTTGCTCTATAGTGTACACACTGTAGGTAGAATGTCTACATTTTACGCACTACACTTTACAGAAAAAACTCTATAGTGGACACTTGGCTTAAAAGTAAAGCAAAAGTAATCATATGAGCAAACAACCAATATAGAATCTTCTGACGTTTCATTTTTGTAAAATCCACAAAAAATTATAAATCTGCTGATTTCCAAACTTTAATATTGATAGTGACATGTTACCTTCTTGAGAGTACACCAAATTCCAGTCTATATATAATATGCCTGTTTATACTGAACACAGGCGAACTTTTTAAAGTAATTCACAAAACTACTAAATACGTAGTCGGATATGTTTAGCTGTCAATTTCAAAACAAATTAAATGTAAAATATGCGCAGATGCTTTAATTAGTAATGAGAACGACTTTCTATATGATTGAATGATTGTTGCGAAAATATTTTCAAGAATCTTGAATGACATTGTTATTATACGTCACATTTTTTTAATTCAATATGAGAAACGTATAATTGGTTGCGCCAATTATTGTAGGCCCTGAAAATTATTTTACGGATCATAACATTATATATATATATTCCTTAAAGGGAATTGCAAAATATGTGATATCGCTTAAATTCGCTTAAATTAGTGAATGTTACTATCATACAACTTATTTTAATCAGTAAGGAGTAAAAATTATACATGAGAGGTACACTAGGTAGTTATCTGATCAAGTTAACATTTTCATTTATTTTTTACTATAATAACGGACAGATGGACAGTTTATTTATTTTTTAATCTAAAGACAACGATGTATTTGCTACATGAACAATCTCAAATACAATAGGCCCTTCAAACTTTGGTATCTGCGCCTAAAATCGCTTAAATAGAGTTATATAAAACCAAAGAACAATATAAATATATGTAATATAATTATATTGTTCTTTGATATTATGTACCCAATTTTAATCTAAATAAGACTAACTATCGCTCACAAATGAGATAAAAATGACAAGTGAGTAAAAAGTAATCCGATTAAGCTTATACTCCCATACATTCTTTCAATTATAATATCAATTATATATGTAAAATTTGAAGTCTATGTATTCAATCTTAAAGGAGTAAAAAGTTTGTATGGGAGGTACTTAAAGGAGTATATTTTTTTCCATCATTCAAGTAAAAACTTTTTAATATCATTCAGGATTTTTAAATATCTAAATTCTAATTCATATTTTCTCACAATTTTTAGGACATTCTGTGATTAGTACTTTTATCCACCGATTGATTTTTTAAAAATATTATCGAATACAGCAAGTCGTCCCATTAACAAGTAAGGTTTACAATCAGGTAATATATTTAGAATTTGACAGCGAAACACATCCGGTTATAAATTCAGTTATTTTGTTAATTTTATCATAAAGTTCAATTCATTCATTCATTCATTCATAAATTCTTTACTACATAAAAGTTTCAGCTATTGCACAAAAATTACATGTTGTGAAGTTAGTTTCTAATTGACATCGCATCGGGGTATCGGGGAATAGAGTGGGAGATGCTTTTTAATGTAGGTTTAATTGATGTGTTGATTAAGGCTCACGTGAGCCCGTTAGGAGTAGAAGGCTTGCTCAAAAACCAACCCATTGTGTTGTGATTTTAGCTCACGTGGGCCTTTTATAATTAAATTACGAATGTGTAGATTACAATTCATTCAGCAGGAATGTGGTGATTCGTAGAAAACGTAAAAACTATAATGCTTCGTATGTGCACTGTTGGTTTTGTTCAATGTTATATACCAAGTCAGATCCAAGAGTGGAACGTTAGTGACAGTAGATTAGAATGCTGTTGTTATCATTTAATCTACAGCGCGATATAACATGAAGTTTCTGATGAGTCTATATTCGCCCTTTGGTCTTCTAGCACCAGTTAATAGGTTGCGTTCTAGTATTCGAATTTGCTTCATTTGGTGCCACGATAACGTGAACCAAGCAGTGAACGCGTATATTATAATGGGACGAGTCAGTTGTTTATAACATAGAATTTTCATCTTTTTATTAACTCTGCTAGTTTTCCTTTATATTGGGGATTTTATGCTTGGAACTGAAAATCCTTTTTGTCGTCGGCTTGAATGCTTGGAGTGTTTGTAAATCTTACACCGAGATGTTTGATACTATTAGTATTATTGCCTTTTGTCATTTAAGTTAATATTGATATTCCTGACGCTAGTTGGAATGAATAGTCGCGTCAAGCGACCAGTGCCTCTAAATAATATTATACGTTACATTTGGTGTAATTAATTTTTAGTTTCCACAATTGAATTCAATCGTTTATAGTTTTTAAGTGCAAGTTGAGCATTTTTGAGACACAGATACATCAGAATTTGTTGCAAGTAGATGTCATCAGCGTATTCAATTTTGGCGATCGGTCTTAACTGTCAATGTATTCGATTATTTTATTTATCAAAGCGCCCAGACTAGTAAAATCGGATGATAGTGGTAAAAAGAGTTGGATTTTTTTCGGGCTTAAGAATTGGTATAACCGTTGCTATTTTCCATTATTTTGGTATGTATTCATTATTGAATGTTTGAATAAACAGCGCACATACAAGCATGGGCGAATGCAATGCATTCACTGAATGCGTTGAAATTATAACTTAAAATGAATAATAATATTTATTTAGTTAAATAATTAAATTTTAAAAGTTGCATAAAAGATTCAAGGAACATTAGTAAATGCTAATTCAAAAAAAAAATAAATATATAATTAAAGAAATCACAATATATAACCTACTATAGTTTGGAATTATCATACTAATACATATTTTAATCAGTTGAAAGATACTATACTACACAATTATAATGAATTCAATTTGTTGTATGCTTTTTTCCTTGCAAAAATTAGCTCGATATTGAGAAAAAACACCCGAAGCTTCCAGCAGAAAATGGCTTATGATATAAATGAATTGAATTCAGTTTCTTATAATGCTCTTCTTTTTACAAATTTAATGCATCTCAATGTTAAGAGAAAACAACCGAAGCATTCAGCAGATTAAATAAAATATTGTGTTGTATGAAAAGTTTTGATTTGAGAGTTTATATGCGTGTTTACGAGTATAATGCACAACATTTGCATTCAGTTTCTTATATTGCTTTCGTTTTAAACGAATTTAGTGCAATGTTAAGAAAAAACAGCCGAAGCATTAAGCAGGGGCATGAAATAATTTTTACATAGAAAAAGCTGATGATAAAAATGAATTCATTAGGTTTTTTGTTGTAAAATTTATTTGACAGCATATTGAAATACTCTGTTAAATTTGTCAGTAGACAAAAGCACATAGAAATATTTTACTTTCGATTGTACATTTAATAAATCATAACGATTTTAATGTTTATGATTTGAATTTTTATATTTGTTTATAAGATTAATTAATTTTATAATGCATAAAAAATTAAGAACGGATTACGTTTTATTATATTGTTACAAGTGTCAGTACAGCCCTGTTTTATATTTAGAAAATTTAGTACTCATTCAACTAGAAAAACATATAAGGTTGAATCAACTGGAAGTTTCGAGAAAGTTCAAGGGGTAAATAAAAATCTGATATAAATAGGGGCATGATGAGCAAGAAAAGTTAGTTGAAAATAAAGCTTAATCAAATACACATCGAGATATTGAAAGTAAAATAAGTGATATTGAAGTATAAGTTAATAGAAAATAAAAACATTTTGTATAGTAAATTTGTATAGTATAATATAATAAAATAATAATAACATTTTGTATAGTATAATTGTATAGAAATAAACGTGACACGAAAGATATTTCACTTGCGGAACTAATTAGTTCCATTCATTAAGCAATAAAAGAATCAAAAGATGATAAGGTGAACACTATGAGAGAACATCAAGAAATGGCGCAAATTTAAGTACAACAACATCAAGAAACGGCGCGAATAAAAGCTATGTGAAAGATTTTGCGTCAAAAGCAAAGTCATTATATCGGCTTACGGAAGAACGAGCAAAATATGAGTGGACCGAGGAATGTCATTATGCATTTCAATTATTGAAAAGTGTATTAACCACCGCACCAGTATTGTCGTATCCTCAATGTAATGGAACATTTATC
>JANSTX010033032.1:0-13899 GCA_027564355.1 Penthetria funebris | reverse complement strand
AACAGTTCTTGATCTTTATTATTGAACGATGTTATGTTCCAGCAAGCAAATCGCAATATATTCTTTTTCCATTTTCGTTTTGTCCGATGCGTATTTTGAACAAATATCCAGATATTACAATTTTAACCGTAATACAATTGATGACAGTATGAAACATGCCACTATTTAGTCAAGAATGCAATGGTTGATTCTAACCCAAACAGTTTCTATTAGAACTACTAGAATAATAGGATAAAAATTAATAGGAATTATTTATTGCAAAATTAATGCTCTATCGGTTAGCGAATATGTGGCGTAATACGTATATATATTAACTTAGCTTTTGTCAATCAGTTACTACAACTACACTACAACTATTAATCCAATCCTCTAAGATTGTACAATGAGTGATAAGTAATACACTATATTTTCAAATATATATTATGTTTATCCAATAGGACTGCTGGTAAACTCCGTGTTACATTTTATTGCAAGATTTTTTTATTGAATTCAGACCACTGTAAAAAAATATATATGGTCATATTCAATCATCATTTCTGTTTGAATACAGACAACATCGTGAATTAATGATGCGAAAATTGAATGAAAAAAGTATAACACTAAAGCATTTTTATTAAAATATAGAAGTGCTTAAAAGAAACGAAATTTCCTTATTCTTAATTGTCCAAAAGCTATTTGAAAATACAGAATTTATTGCCTAATTAATTTTAATTTGACATATAAGAATACGTACTCGTTTATTATGAATATAATAAAGGGATTCTTCTGCCTATTAATTATTTGATGATATCATGACGAGAATATTAAAAATAAAAATAATAGACGCTTTTTTTATTAAAACAAATAAAAAATGCAAGATTTTAAAGTAAAAAATTAATAATAAAGTAATTACGAGTAATTAAATGAAATTACTATTTACTCATAAATAATAAGAATAAGGAACATTCAATTAATTTCCATGGAAACAAAAGCATGTACAAATTAGCTCTTGTTTATGACAAACAGAACTAAACATATTTTTTTTTAATATGTAGCAATCATAATGAGTACGAATGCGGCAGTTATAAATTATATTATTCTTATATTATTTTTGCTTCCTGAATGCTAATTAAAAGCGAATCAGTGGTTCCTGTAGAGCAATCATCTAATAATAACAATTTGTATCCAACAGTTTTAATGAAGATAAATCACATGCACAAATAATTCCGAGGAACATGTTTAGTGATTGACATATTCCTTTTGTATTTTTGTTATTATGATTTGGAACCTGAAAACTAAGAACACTTAGTTTGGTTTAGATCGTAATTCATCTTTACATGCTTACCTTTAAATGGTGTCACCGCCAACTCATTCACAATATTTATGTCAAGTCATGTTTGTCACAGTGACAAGCCTTTCAGAACCGACATTTTCTGATATTATTATAGACATACGTTTCGCGTCTTAGTATCGTATTCGTATTGAATATTCAGAGTGTTGATTAAATTTTAATATAAAATGTCCATCACATAAACAAAAACAGAGTTTGATAAATGTTATTCGGGCTCAGTTCCGTCAATTAAAATGATTTATGGTTTTACTAAATTTGGTTGTGGTCGTAAAAGTACAATATCAATACCATCATTCATGATATCGTGTTAAACGATTGCAGATCGAAAGTTGATGAGATAGCTGATATGTTAAGAATCTCATATAACAGTGTACATAACATCTAACACGAAAAAAACTACTGCATTTATCAAATAAACAACTACTTTCTCATCAGAATAACACATCAGCTCACACCTAGTCAATTTCTATTACCACGAATTACGTTATTTAATGCTTTTTCGTCTATCGAATTCTCCAGATTTAGCACGCAGCGACTTTTGCTCTTTCATTAGAACATGAAAAAAATATTAGAAATAAATTTGTATCAAATTCGGAAATAATGGAGGGAACCTATTAATCCGATGGGATTAAAATATAGGAATATCGTTATTAAACCTGTACAACAGCTAAAGACATACACATCATGATGAAAATTAAATAGATTTCTGTTTAAAATAATAATTTCTTGTTAGATTTATAATAATTTAGCAAATATTGGACGATGCAGTCAAAATATGTATGCTATGTTTTCTGTAATCTTCAACAGGCGTTTTTGCCTGCATAAATCAGAAAAATTATACATTTATAAATAATTTCTGCCTTATACAGTAACTGCTCTGTGCGTTCCAATGAAAGGTTCGGATATAGCATTTATGTTACTAAACTGGTAGACTCACGGATTACCTAATTCTATTAAAATATATGTTCATATTTTATATTGTCTTTATAGCTATACGATGGTATCCACTTACACTTTACGTTACGGAAGAATTATCCCGTCTTGTATAATAAAAAAATTTATATCTCAGATTTCCATTAAAAACACTTGTAATAAAATGTTTCTATTTATTTAAGGTACGCTTAGCAAGTCTTACAGCAAATTTATTTTTCTATGGTAAATTAAAGAAAAATATAGTCGGAATTTTACACGTTTTCTTATTCCTTTTTTTTTCTTCTTTTATCTTTTACATATTTTTCGATTTTGTTTTATTTTCCTGTAAATATTTGCTGTTTAATGGGAACAGAATAGAAATTGTACTTAATCGTAAATATTTTACAAATTTATAATCATAATGAAATCAATTCGAGCGTATGAGTATAATCTTCATGATATAATGAAAAATAATAGATTTCCAATTTGTGTTACATAAAATCCTATTTTTGATTTTAGGATTTATCGTTTCAATTAAAGTCAACGATATCAGTTGTCAAATAAATTCCTTGTTAATGCAGAATATTCAAGTAGATATTTTAACAAATGTAAAAATTAAAACTTTAATTCAATTACGAAAATATGTTTAAATTTAATACTAAATGTGAACAAAAGACATAAAATATGATGACGGGGATTTTAGAGAATTTAATTTTAATTTAAGGATAATAGAACCTGTTATCGGTATAATACTAGTCTTTATATAGGTATTCAATATATTAATCTCATCTTATTATGCATAATGAGGTTGAGTTAAAATTATAATTTAATTTTCAATTGATGCCAAGATGCAATAGAAAATATAAGAAGAACAGAATATCATTTGGTTTTTAGTACTATTATATCATTGCCTAAGTCATATTTTCTAACTATTAACTACAAAATACCAATTTTAAAATTGGTCGCAATTGAGCATCCTATATATATAAATATAAATGTGTGCATGTGCCCGTAAATATCGCAACAACAAAAAAAAATCACAAGCGAATATAAAAATAAGAATAACTGACCTCTAAACCAATATGAGATATACCAACAGAATATGCGGACACAAAAACGTCAAATAGACAAATAGGTTAATAAAAATGGTGTTTTTTTTTTAATATTACCTTTCCCGACACAATACGATGTAAATTCCAAAAAAAAAAATATAAGGAAAACTTACCGTCTGGGAATCAAACTAACCGGACGCAGTACTTTAGAACAGAATGTCTAATTCAATACAAGGACAATTTAGTGATATCAATTGAGATTCAGTAAAATAGATAGATAAAGTGAGTACTTATACGAGCTCCTGAATATGACAGAATTTTAAGTTCCACAGAGTCTTTTAATTGTTTTCAAAATTAAGTTCACATTACAGCCGACACAAACAAAATACCAACCGAAATGTTGAAAGTTTACTTTTAATAGCATTTGCACCAAAATTGGATCCGATTATTAGTAATGTGTGATTGTCTAATGGCATTACAACCGAGTGGAAAGAGGAAAAAGATAAATTTTCGTTGTGTGAGAACTGGCGTGTTATCAACTTGCTGATTACAATAAACATGGTTATTACTATAATTTTCGATATGGAAACAATAATGTTTCAATTTGCATATTCCATATTATTACATTAAAAAACAATGAACACTACTAGAAATCACAAGCTATTACTGACATATACCGTGATCGAGTTACTGCGGTGACACCGCGTTGAGGTAAAACTTAGTTGAGTAACCTTGATGATTGTCCGCCACTCCATTCGTCACTTTACTGTCTACATTCCCATGAAATATTATATACATTTTACTTTTTACAAAACATCAGATATATGTCGATAATCGTAATAATGTAAAAGATTTCATCAATCATCATACGAAGTATACTGGTATTTACTCGTACATTTATTTCAAATAAAAATATTGGAAAAGGATTTCTTATACGAGTAACTATAAGAAATTTTGATATGATTTATGAATATTACTCAGGAAAACATCATATATTCCAATTTACGAGTATTTATCATTAATGTTATTTTAATGATAAATTGTATTTTCATAAGACACCCTTTTTTATATGATAATCTAACGAAATGATATCATGTTGATGAACATAACATATAATAGTCTACATGTATATTGACAAGATATACAAATAATATAATTATAATAAAAATCAACATCTAAAGAGTTTGTAATTCATAAATTGTGGAAGGTGTGCTAGTCTGATACAATAAAAAAATTCAAGTTCAGAAAATTTATTATACCCAAGAAAAGCATGTTTGTATGAGTTTTAAGAATTGTATGTTTATGAAGAATTGTATTTCCATTTCAGAATATAATTTGTATAGAAATAAATCTTAACTGAGCACAGATGTATTATAAAATTGATTAATTTTAATATTTTAAATTTGCTAAAATTGAATTTACGATTCATGGATATCACTGTAAAGAAAACTTATAAATATGAAACCACTATATTTTCATTTTGTTCCGCAATTAATATAAGAATTATTTTAGGGAAATTAAATCTCAACAATCAATCCACACGCTAGTATAGGGAAGCAACGAATAACAATTGATTACGATTTCTAGCCAGCAAATTCACTTTATTTTACGTCTTATCACTCTGATAGCAACCACTTTATAATGGCAGTTCTGTGCTACGTTATTTTTGGACGAAAAAATCATCTATTACCCTGTGGATTCCAATCAAGCTCAGATCATCGACTGGATGTATCATTGTATCGTTGATTCAATCGAATCCATCACCTCAATATATTCCAGAAAATTATAGAAAAATAAAAAAGTTATTCCCAGAAAACAACATCAGTATTATATAATTATAGTTTATCTCCTGCAAAAGGATTAAAATGTATGCTTTAAAATCTAATTCCAAATGATACTGTAATATTAAAAAAAGTAATTACATCAACATGTTAAAGTACATCATTGTTGGATTCTGTATTCATTATTTTAAAATAAACATGAAATCATTTTGAAATCGGATAGTAAGTATCATTTTCATCATTTGAATACATAACTTTTAACCATTAAAAAATAATCATATTTTCATTATTATTATTTATTTACGTAATCATAGAATTAATATGTGATATAACAAAAAAATGGAAATTAATTTCTAAAAAGGTATGCGAGATCAACTAGGTAACTCAACCCACATTTTTTCACACGGCTAACAACAATGGGCTTGCTTAACCTATTAGTACATTATGACCCAATTGGTAAACATTTTATTAACAGATTATGATAACAAAACAAGCCTTATACTATATGATTTTTTTCCGTGGATGTTCGTACATACTAATTTACCTGTATGTCTATGTGATGCCACTGTAAAATTTATGTGGTCTCATGGTAATTCATAGCTGATATCACGGTAATTGTTATGTTTCACACAGAATTAAGTTACGAAAGCTAATCAAATGAGGCACTTATACGGGTATAAACAATGTTTTATTTACCCTGAAGAATAAGTGCCACATAAATTTTACCGTTTTTGTTCTACGGGTATTCGCAACGCATAATCCGGAAACAAAATAATATGTCCTCTAACCCTCAATCAGCAAACATATTTTATTTCTTTATGTGATTTCACGGTAATGGAATAAAATGGATGTATAAAAAGGATAAAAAGGATAAAAAGGATAAAAAAAAAATCAACAAACAAATAGTATACAAAGATCAAATGATTTCGAAAGTATGTAAAAGGAAAGAGGTGCAATACCGCACACTGTTTCATTATTTCACATTCGAATTGAAAAAGAGGTTGGTAATCAAAAATTGTCGAAGAAAGGCAACTCTTTATGGTTGAGTGTGAGAATGTTTCAGACATTGGTTTGTCTTTTATAACCTGTCCTAATACAATAATATATAAGTTATACCATATTATATAATAAATTGAAAAACGAAACAATGAGTATATTTTTTTAACATTCTTTCTTATACGCTATTATCGATTAAAAATTCGATTATATGGAGTCAATTGATAATATTCAGTGAATTAGAAACGATAAAAGACAGGATAAATTAAACATAAACGATTTATTTAAAAAATTATATACTAGTATATAATACATTCAATAATTTTGGTTGATCTAGGGGTAAGTTGAAAAGTCTAATGTACTACATGATTGTCTGCAAATTTGAAAATAAGTATAATAATCACATTGTTGGATGGGTGTAAACAGAAATATAGCAACTTATGGAGGTTTACAACAATAAATATTATGCAGTAATATTCCACAAACAAAAGTTTTAGACGCTTAAAATTATGTTCTCGTGAATGCGAATGTAAAAAAAAACTGAGAACACATTTTTCAAATAGGTTATAAAGGGTATAACATTTGTATAATGTATATAATAGGTCTAGATTTCAGCCAAATAAATATACCATATAAGTATACGAGTACGTAAAAAATAAAAGAAAATTTAAAAAGCGAAATAAAAGTTTTGATATATGCTTTTTTATTTCTAGGGTACTTGGAACCTTGTTCCAAATAATCTGTTGCATAAATGTTAAGATAAGGATAAAATTCGCGGAAATCTCGAAAATTCAGGGGGGATACAGTATTTTTCCGTGAGGCAAGGTTTAAACAGCTATGTAGAATAAATAAATAAATATACCAGAAATAAAGAACAAATTGAATTTCCTCGTATTTATATTATGAATATTTATGAAAAATCGATGAAAAATTAAAAATTGTCCAAAATTGATTTTCCAAAAGTTTCGAAGGTTAACCCCCTAATAGCCCCTTCCCTATGTGCACACTAATTACACATGAATTTTGTATTCCTTACTCATATGAAAAGGTGCTATAACAGTTGCGAAATTTAACCATGTTATTTCTGGTACATGTCTCCCAGATTATCTAAAAGCGTCAATCTTACGAGAATTGTTTACTAAGTCAAAATTCAAGAATGCTACTATGTTATGTTACCAGCTTCTAGGATACGAGAGATACGAGATATTCCCGATGAAATTATTAGGATTATATTTATGCTTGACGAATGATTTAAATAATTAAAAATAGGAATGACGTTTAAGATTATTTGTTTAATAATTACATTATATAACTTTGAAATACAGAACACATGAATTAAGTGCACCAATGTGAAAGTGAAGCAATTCATAATACATTAAGCCGCAACATATAATTCGAAGACTAATATCAACCAAAATAACGTAAAACTAACTTCCTAGCATACCAAGCGTACAAAATTTCACCGGAAAACACTGAACACTGCAAACAAATTAATAACTGATATCCTGCTATGGCCATATATATGAGAAATTTTTAATTTTGCTCAAACGTATACTGGCACAGGGTGTATATTCCAGATGAAGGAGCATCATTCAGATGAAAGTCCAATAGATTTGGAAATGTAATATTTAAAAGTTTATGATCAGAAATTATTTTATTGGCGGTGCAAAAATGGAGACTGTTGTTAGTTCCGAGATTTATAGTTTGAGATGATGCAAATTCTATGTGTGATAGGTAGAAACATATAAATGTGATATATACCCTAGCCTTTTATTGCTTTCAAAAGAAAAACAGAAAGGAAGTATGGAGATATTGGACAAAAGGGCGGGATATGGTATTATGAGGTTTATTATAGGCACTCATATTATCATCCTTATACAAGCGCAAGTAATGAAACTGTCTAAAAGTAATGAACTAAAATTAATGATACAATCTAAAAAATTGTACTATTGCTTTTAAAATACGAGTATATGCTAAAATGTATAACTTTTATTCACAATTACAACGAATGTATTAAAACGTTTTACAATATAATAGAATGAAATGATATATGAATCAAAAAGTTTCTTCATATTTGATTCAACATACAAGATTCTGACCGACTTTCAATGAATTTTAGAAGCAAAATAGAAAAATATATAATACATGACTTTCAAAGCTGCAAAAAAGTTTGCCCAAAATAACAAAACATTGAATTTTGTTTGTGGATAAACAGATGGTACAAATATCATGTAAAATAATTCAATTTATCAATTCAGTTAAATTTACTGTGAATTGAAAGAATACGTAACTTTATAGAGATTTTATCGATTTTGGAAGGTACAAATTATTGCAATTTCAACTCAAGTCCTATCATTCAAGAAAACTTTATCTTACTTTTCTTTTTTTATATGTTTAAATAGACTAAAATCAAGAACAATATTTTATATGTAATAGAACTCTACATGTACGAGTATAGATTCGTAATCTTTTATAATACAAGTATTATTGAAAAGTTATTGTATTTTTCCGGTACGGATTGGTAGAAGATTTATTTTTCTCTTTATAAATAAAAATATATATCAAGTTTAAATGTGTAGAATATTATTTAAGATATTGTTGCTTCTTAATAGAGAACCCAATCAGAGAACTGAAGGACGACGTCCTACTAAAAACAATTTAATAATTTTTATGTATACAAGTAATTGAAGGTTTTGATTGACATTTGAATTTGAACAACTCAATTTAAATTTGTATATAATATTTAATACAGTTCCAGTATTTTATTCAAGTTTTCTTCATACTAAATATCAGAATAATAATAGAACTAATAATTTTGGCATAAATCAACAAAGGATCACTTTTTTATAGAAATTATTCGTTGATTACAATATGTAAGTATAATTTTTAGCTAAAACAGTTGGTGATATCGGGGGGTACAGTTAAACATCCATTACCTATATGCTTTACTTTATATCAAAAATGGTCTCGAATGGGTCAGATGATGTTTTTCTAAGAAATGACAAAGTTATTGTAGATGGCATAAGAATAATAATGAACAATCTCGGCGTTCTTTGGATGGCATTATTCGATAGAAGGAACTATACGAAGAAAATACTACAACTAAGGGTAAAACCCATTTATTTTGTAAATAGCCGAGTTAATATGTTACAATTGATTAAAATTTACTCACTTACGGAACAGGTATTTATAAACGACAAAGATGCATTTTAGAGTCAACAGATATAATTTGTGATAATGCAAAGGTTTTCACGAACAATATTAATTGGGAATACGGTATGAACAAAATGAACCAGAATGGTGTATTTTATAAACTTAGAGAATCAAATCCTAAAAAGTTAGGCATACCAATTACCTTCAAAATTTATAAAGAAATTAGTAATAGTTTGTTATGCGATAAGTAAAAATATGGTTGTGTCTTACTTTGAGGCTGCTAAAACAAGTTTTATAATAGGAACATATGCTATTCATAGTTTAGGTACTCCAAATTCAAATAAATGTTTTAAATAGTTTTAATATTACGACTATTTTTATGTTTCAAATAAATGTATGTACTACAAATGTGGTAATTATTGAAATAGTGTTTTCTGTGTTCGTTAAGGAATTTTGCTTGAGTTAAATAGCCTGTGGTAATTTGACGATTATAGATGTTTAAATGTTATGAAAACACTTAGTATTAAAATATATTGAAATTTTGTCAAATTAAAAATTAATTTAATTCAAAATAATCGATTCCATATTCAGGATTTAGTAGACAAATAGATTACAATAAAAACACAAAGCATTTAATTGTTTGTGTTAAATTAATAGGATTATAAATTAATTTTTGGCAAAATTCAAAAGTTTAATAATTTTAAATGATAAAATAAAATGAATATCTAAGTATAATAATTATTTTTCATTCATACAGGAGGGTGAAGTGTTTAAATTCTGTTTACATATATCCTCCTCTACCCAATTGCTCACACTCAAATATATGAATTAAAGGCTAATATATATGTTTACCTCTAAGGGATAATTATCTAACAACTAAAATACCGGACATTCAAAAAAATTGTACAGGACTAATTGATTCCGTCAACCTGATTGTTATCATCTATTCAAATACAGCAACAAAATCAAGTAGCATTTAAATTCTAGTAGCATACACTTAATGATCAAAGTTGTATGCTACTCATTGTATATCTGTGTATCTGAAACTCTATGCATATATATCAATTAGTATACATAATACGAGTAAATATACATTACAGATATACAGGATTTTAGAATTTTATAAATGCTTTACTACGATTATATAATGTATATGGATATACGCTCGTACAGTACTGATTAATCGCGAAAATTCCATATATTTTATAAATTTTTTCATATTTTTAAAATTTATTGCTATGGAAAAAAAAGTTTCAATTTAATTAAAAGTCAAGATAACAACTTATCTGAACTAATAAATCCTTACATAAATATGAATAATGGTAATTAGTTTATAAATTATTTAATGATAAATATGCTCGTATGGTGCATAAATTCTTAAATGTTATACGATCTAATGACTAAAAGCTATCAACCTTCTATTAATTTATTATGAGAATGACTTTTTATGCAATCCATTATTGAATTTATGGATAATAATTTTGTGAAATTATATATAGAATAATCGAAAGAATGAAATTTTGAAATTAAATTACAAATTTTGTGTGTGAAATTATGAAATTGTTGAGATAAATTAAAATAATTAAATATAAACCAAATATATTAATTGAGTCACCAGTGACCTGGGTGTCATATATACACTCAATATAGTACTGTAATAAATGTTACCTTTCTGGCATCCTTTTTATATTAATATTAAAATATGTACTCTCGTGTATACATTAAATATCATACATTTCATCATTTCATCATAATTATAAAACAATTATGTTTTCGTAATGTTTTATACGCTGTTTATAATTTAACCCTTTAAATATATTATAGAGAATTGGATGTTGGTATCAAATTGAATAGAATAAGTAATGTAAAACAAATGGTGATAACTGAAGTGACCGCCTAATTTATAAAGGCCATTACTTTCATGTAGTGACTATGGCTAAAAAGATTTTTTGTTTGTCTATATTGTGTTTGTCAATTGGGTGAACAATCGTCAACAGGCTGTAGCTGGGGATTTATATACCACTCTAAATATTTAAATACGAAACCGGACAACTTTGATTGATACTTTTTTTCCATTTGGAAAAACCCAATAATGGTTGATTGCTGTGAACATAGGGTTAACACTTGATCATCATAAACATACCTTAATCTTAAAAATGGTATTCAACATAAATGAATACATTTAAAATGTATCAATAAAGAAGGTTTTTCTAAAACCACAATCCAAAACCACAAACCAGAATCTTGGATATTATCTTTTAGGCTTATTGTAACCTGATACAAGTACTATAAGTACTATATTGCTAAAAGTGCATTAATATTTTAACGTTCATTTATTCAAAGCTTAAAATGTTGACATACAATCTCATCAATTTCATAGAATAATACGTAATTTAGAATAAAAAGAAACTGCAGGAATACACAAATGAATCTGGTTGAGCAATAAATAGCCACGGAATAGATTATTGTACTTTTATCACCTATAATAAATTCCTGTATTTAATATTCAACTATATTCTTGTGATTTCAATTATACATTCTTGTGTGGAGTGAAAAGTGTTTAAATGTCACGTTTGACACATTCTAGACTGAATATAAGAAATGAATATTGTATAGGTAAAAAGATATAGGGGTGGTATTCGTCCAAATGATTTATGTGTATAATATTATGATAAAAAACTATTATAAAAGTATAGTGATGTTTTTCTTGATTTAATAATTTATGTTATTATAAATTATATATTAAATATTATCCTTTACCTGTAATGTCTCCCTTTCAATGATAAATATTGACATTTGACCTATTTGACAACACTTGATATACACGATTGATTAGTATGAGAAAAATGATTCTGATATATGTATGTATAAAATGCTCACAAAAAGAGAATATATCCTTTGACTTTTGATAGATGTTAGATAATATGAAACTAGTTTAATAATCAAAATATTATATTTATATTCAAATAATTAGGGTGACGAGTATGCGAGTTAAGTGTAACTGTCCTCGATAGGTCAGGGCAGCGGGTATAGTATTTGCGTTGTAGTATGGCGGTGGAAGACTTTCGAATAGAAAACAACGATAAAGCTCGAAAACAAGGATACCACAAAAAACCCGCAATGGACAAGCGTGGTATTTTAATTGTCTACACTGAACTCCTATGAAAATGAATGTTACGTCCATCATCATGCAAAGTGTGCTAAGAATTCGTGGACTACAATAGACTGCTCCAGAAAATATTATGACGCAACGTTTAAAACAAGAACAGCGATGAATGAATTTATGGAATGACTAATTAACTAATTATGTGGGACGTTGTTGGAATCAGCGAAGTGATACGCCAATTAGTAGATTGTCGCATATTAAAATCAGGTCAACATTTTATTACAAGGAAAATGATAATTCATTAAATGGTGGTGTGGGTTTTCTTATAAACAGCAAAATATCAAAAAATATAATAGATATTAAATGTGTTTAACGTTTAATTTATCTTATATTAACATAAGAATTAAGTATATACACCCAAAATCCACTTCCGATGGAAATAATTGAGGCATTTTATGATGTATTTCAAATGACAATAAAAAAAATCTACACATTACTTGATGATAATAGGAGATCCGAGCGGTTTGTAACGAATTGCCTCTATATAAAGTTAGAAATTTTCATCCAACAACAATTATAATTTTGAGCATTAAATATGATCAATTCTATGCCTATATTGATATTAATTTTTCCTGTACAATAGAATACTCTAAATTACTCTAGTAAATCTGCATAGAAATCGAACTAATTGATCAATAAATTATTCAATTCGAATAATTTGTTGGCTATATAATTACATACTTCGTACCGGTTAAATCCACAGACTTCAGTTTCATTTAATATCAATTTTAATTGGGTTTTTACCCCCGTAATTTTAGATAAATTACGAATATCAAAATAGTAATCTTGTAAATCTAATTTGTAATAAACAGTTGTGTGCAAACACTTATGAAAACCACTTATCAGCCCTTGAAAATGACGAGTGATATAAAATAATTATTAGGCTCATCATTTAAATTAGGCGGACCGATATATCTCAATTAATGGTATAACAAATCATATACATTATTATCATAATTTATTATTCTTTTCAACATAAAAATCTTAAGCAGCTGAATACTTCTAAGGAAAAAGTTTTGTGTTAAAAGTGGGTTTCAAAAGCTTATACTGATGGGTACCATTACATTAATTTTCTTTTTTTGTTTTTTTTTTGAGCTATAAAATGTTTTATGGCATTTTATCGTGATGAATGAAAATCGATATATGATTCGTTATTTTTATAAACTTTATATGATGTGAAAAATTTAAATATATACGAGCAGAACAAAAGCTATATAACCCTAAGCCAGACAAATGGGATTACATCTTATTATGCAAAGAAAACATAGAATATGTTTTAAGTGAAAAGGGTCGCACAGAACATATTGATGCATATGATCAAAGGTGATAAAATTATCAAAGTTTTATAACATAAATTAAAATGTCATCAACTTTTCCGTTAAAGAATTCGGCTAATAAAGTAGAGTCGAAAATATGGTTTCATAAAATGAATGCATTTGTTTTTATAAATATTTAAAATATACTTTAATATTTTCTTCTTCGTTATTCACAAGGAGACATGACATATAT
>JANSTX010033021.1:0-13901 GCA_027564355.1 Penthetria funebris | reverse complement strand
ATCTATAATTATATTCAACACATAAATGTCCTATGGGAATCCTATGAGCCTGCCTGGGGTTGGACTTTTCTCTATAGTTAGTATATTCTGAAAAATTATTATCTCGACCTTTAATCAAATAAGTACATGTGGCGGAATATTAATCTTAAATGTCAAGCGAAACAACTAAATAAATTGAGATTCCAAAAATATAGAATCAAATACAGTATTCCGATTCGGAACAATCTCACTGTTAGACCCTGTTTTGCGGATTAAAAGTTTGCTAAACAGATGACAATTTAGTCACAAACAGAGATCATCCGTGTTTTATGTCTTTCCCAGGTCCACTCGCGCTCTATCCATTTCGAGAGGCACATGCAAATCGCATTCGTCTCGTTAATCATCTTTCATCTCACTTTACACCTTTTTGTGCTATTTATTTATATTTTGAACTTTAAAGTCTAGCCACTGCTAAAAGAATAACTTTAATGTTCGCTTGTAAAATATTTATAAAAAAAAGGGTTTAACTTACCACATCCTTTTCCCAATTGCAAATTTTTGTATAAATTAAGTGTTCGAGTAACCAATCGACCGGTTTATCATTATAAAACATTTGGAAAAATGTTATTAACCATGGTAATTCTGCTGACTTGAACATTTTTCCTGCAATAAAAAAAAATAAATATTTTTGACGTAAATCATGAACATTACAAGGTTTTCCATATTTCCTTTTGTTAGACAGTAAATTTATTATTTATAAGAGCAAAATTCAAAAGGAAAACATCAGGATAGGTTTCAATACTTTATGTATTTTCCACAATGTTTTCACATTGTTTTCTATCTTGTCTATTCATAAATGGATGGATGGTGTGGGATATTATGCTCGCTATCTATTCATGCCAATTTATATTCAATAAAAAATTATTTAAAGTGAATTTGATAAATTTAAAAATAATGTATTTATGCTCGATTTAATGTAAAAATATTTTATGAATCGCAAATTGTGTACTGTGATCTGCGAGCCTATATACGATCGTTCAAGATAAATAATCAACAGAAAGATATACGCATAATTCTTACGTTTGAGATTATTTCGGCATCACCATCATCATCAATATTATCTAATCTTAAAATGAAATCTTGTTATGGCTTTAGTAGACATTATCGCAGTTATAACATGTGATTTTGTGGTGTTACACCTAAGGATTTAAATATAATTCGAATATACATTAGAGAATGTAGTGTTACCATAAGCTTCATTATCCACTTCATTTTCCAACACCAAAAAGTCTAATTGTAATAGTTCATCATCTCAACTATTACTTCGTCCCGGGAACATAGGGCATCAACGAATAATGGCAATTATTCTGTGTAGCACCTTCAAATCACATCTTGCCATTGGAAGCAGGCTCTTTAATAACAGTTCTCTGCCTAATTATTTTTAGTCGGTCAGGTCTTCTATTACCCTGAGGCATCCTCTGTCACTGCATATCTTGCAATATTATCAATCTACGAACTCAGTATATTTCCAATCCAATCCAATACGTCGTAAATCGTAATTAAATGTTGTATTTGACAAAACATATTCTTCATATGATATTGACGAAAACTTGAATTTGTGTTTATTCATCACTTTTAAACTCACGCAACTACACAATAGTACTGACAAATGTTAAGTATGTGTCGACTATCATATCCCACTTAGATGTCGAACATTTGCCGCGTCTTTTACATGCATGATTCACTATATTTTGCAGCATCACTGTTGCAATTAGTTGGCAGTTAGAGTTAGTGATGATCTTACTTAACGATTCGTGGGATGAATTTTGTCACAGATAATTTCAATTGTGTAATGTTATAAAACTACAGTTCACAATCATCACAATTCGTTCAGTTTTCGTTAACCATTTGCTCAATGTTATTCATGTGTTAAATGTTATACGGTAACTTATAATTGGCATGTCCTCATTATCTTGATTGATTTAGTCGACTATCACTATTTTTCAGACTGATATTATTACAATAACAATTATCAAAATTATCAGTAAAATCAGAGGTATCCTTAATTATATTAAATGTGTAGTTTTATCAAAAATTTCAAAATCAAGGGCGATCCATAAAAGAAGAAAAGTCGTTTAAGATTAAGCGAAACAGACCTAAAAGTTTGTGTGTCAAGTATCTTTATCTTGAAAACATTAACTATAACAATATCGGTAAAACTTTGAAAACATTAGTAGTGTGCTCATATACTATTGTAGGTTGTTCTGGCATCATTTAAATATTGTCATGACATACTGGATTTTCTGGAACCTCACTTTCAATATTATTGTATACAAAAAAATACTTACTCGTAAGTATCATATTCAACACAAGTAACGCATGAGAAAGCAATAAAAAAGCGAACAATTAATGTAATTAAAAGTAAAGTACATACACAATCATGTTAAATGTTTTATCTGCATTTACAAGCTAATTAATGTAATTTAACAACACGATAAATAAAATTTAAGTTACAAATAATTAAGTAATTAAATTACATAAAATCACGAATAATTTTAATTTTCTCAACATGCTAATCGCTAAATTATGAATAAGTCCAAACGTCACATATCTATCATTTTGTCACACAAACATAGCTTAATTTAAGTAAATCATTTGGGCCAGTCACCGCATTAAATCGCATTAATCTAATCCGACAAAATCTTAAAGACAATGTAAATTAATGCAAATAATTTGCAACACGTAAATCATCATCATCATTTCGATCTTGACTCCACTCAGTAGTATATATATCAGAATCATCGATTGTCAACTAGAAACCCATATCAGATAATATAATCAGTGAAAAATAATTGAGAACCTTTGGTGGGCCTGTGCAACTTGCCTCATCTTGTGATTAATAGTACTATAGTACTACATTTGAGAATATACATTAGTAATTGGGAGGCTGATTTGGTTAAAACTAAGCAAAGACATGAAGAGACAACCTCAAATTGCATTGGCAAGACTATGAAGCACTGGTGGATGTCTTATTTGAGAATTTTTTCATGACAATGTTCAACATGCCTTGTGACTGGTAGTACTATGTTTGAGCATAAAAGAATAAATTTGTAATTGGGTGACTGATTAGATTATAACTAATGGCGGACATGGATATACAATGTCGAACATGGTAGTGTTTAAAAAAATTTCTTCTGAATGTCTTATTTTTAGACTCAATGAATTATTTTATTCAATAATAAACCAGCTAGCCTTGCACTATTCTAATTTATATCTTTGGCGCAATTTTCATTCACTTGATTTCAACCCATCCGCCTACCATATGAGGACCAATTTTACTGTTCTGTTCACCTTAAATGGTGTAATGTATGTGTTGTACTGAGAAAAAAATTAGTTTTTGATTAAGTGCTTGAACGACCTCCCCGTTGTGGCTGCTTGGAGTATAGTTTGATGCTAACATCAATTTAGCAATGGTGATGGGCAACAGTTTTACGCAGATATAGGAATTAATACATAGTTATCCAATTCCATTATTATAGGGAACTATGTGCTAACAACTCATACTGCTAAAATGAGTATATTGTACAAGAACGCTAGCAAAATGAACCTATTGTTCGATAACAATTAAGCGAAAAACCAATGGTACTGGATGAACAATTGGCAGTTGATCGTTAACGTTCAATGTTGCTATAGTAAACGTTGAGATTAGGATGAGAGTATTAGCGCTATCAGAGTAATATTTTTGGTGCAAATTCGTGCTAGTACAGAAAGTACTACATAAATTTATTATGTCTACGTCTTCTATAGAATATTTTATTTAACGTCAAATCAAACAGGAAAATTATGCTGTTCTACAGAAAACAACAACAATTATATCACATATTAAATTTGTTTGACATTATTTGAAAGTTTTTTCTATTTTCAAGTTCCATAAAATATCTACAAACATATTTTCAATATATTTCAAAAATAAATCCTTTTCTTATTTTCCATAGTAAATTTGTAAGAACTCTTCATCTACGTCATAATATTATGAATATAACAAAAGATTAAAATATTAACTGACATGTAAAATAGAAGAGATCCTTTTCCATCGATGATGATAAAATCATTTTGTAATATGACCTAAAAATAATCCATTCTTCTTTAAATGTGGAAATTGTACAACCCACACATCAACTATCTACACCACCCCAAATCATAACATAGAAAATGAAAAATAAACAAAAATGAAACCAACAACGAATAAAGACATTGTCGTCAACGTTGTGCCCATTACAAAATAGGGAAGTCAACTGAAAACTGCCCTAACTTATAAATCTTTTCCACTCATTGTCATTACGTATTGATTTTAATCTATTGGGGAGAAAAGATATATGAAATCTTTTATGAATGAGGAGGATAAACTTAATTTTTTTTTTCAACAAGTTTTCGGTTAATTTTCTAGAGTTCTCTATCGACTTTTCTATCTTTTTAAAGAAAATTGGTTTTTCTGGTTCAGTTGATTTTATATAGACGTTTGGAATGGGAATTTTTCCATCCCTATTATATTTGCAATTGCAATGGACATATTTTCTGGATAAAGAATTTAATATGACCAGAACAAATTATGTTCTCTGAATCTGACTACTATTTACAGTACTATATTCCACATATAATAGATATATTATAGGCATATAAGTATATTGGCACGCTGGGAGTTTATTTAAATTTAATTGAATATCTAAAGAGATATATGTTCTGGTTATCATTTCCATTCATCATCATCACAATATCATCATTTTGACAAAGAAAGCACTGCTTATTGATCTAAATTCAGTTCAAATTGATGTGCTGTGAATGATTTAAAAAAGAAAGTTGAACAGGAATAGGACTGCTTTTTTATTTAAAATTGTCTAAGTCAAAATAAAACAATGTCTAATTTTTAAAACCTATTAAGAGATTGTGAAAATTGGCTAAAAAATGTGTCATATATACTTGTTCTGTAGGCGAATAATTTGATCCGCGTAGTTGTAGTTCCTTCTCCATACTCTTTTTTCCCGAATTTGGCTCAATGCAAATTCTTTTCGATTCAAATTCTATATCGTACCAAATCATCTTCTTTTCAGTGCGTTTGATATGTAATTGAAAAGTTTTGGCAGTGCATGTTACAGGCATAAAACTAATTAGATTAGTGGAATTGAATGATTTTAGTAAATTAGCTGAATTTAATTTGATGATGGTAAATTAAAAGCATATTCCCCATGGTCACCCACCTCATTAAGCATTTGATCAGTAATTTAATTCATCATTTATGGAATAGTTCATCCTAACACAAACCGTCCATTAAAATCTTTGGATATTTAAAATAAACTATACATCACCTCTTGTATGTTGTCGTGGTAACATTAACATGCACTCACTCACATATGAATTCTTAATATATATGTTAATTAAGGCAAAACTAATATATATTTACTGTCGTACATTTAATGAATAAATAAGAGCTACATATATCTATAATCTACATAAGACTATAATATAATCGTAAACGCAAACATTGGTATTCAAGAGGTAGAAAGAAATACTATAAAGAGGTTAAAGTTGAAGTGAATAAATTCAGCGGAAAAATACCAATGAATAAGCAATAGATGTGAAATGACACTTTTTTTTGTAAATGCATAGCCACAAATATACAAATGTAAGGTTATACGAGTTAATGTAATGTTCCTTTGGGTGAAATAAAAATTAAATAAAAGTTGCATTATTGATAAATATTTCATTTTATAACAGCAAAGTACTATATGAGCCAGACTCGTAAGTATATTCTAATAATATCCAGTATACATTACCAACCCTACCTTCAGCACCTGGACATCTGTGTCTCATAAAGAGTCCATGCTTTCGTTTCGCATGAGTGAATAGTTGAGTATAAGATATTAGATTTAATCCCGATCGGGGTCAACTTTGTGTATTATGGACATTTTCTAAATACTACTACAATACATAGTAGAATATTTGACCAATACGGCTAGAAATAAAATTTAAATAACATATACCTTTTCTACAGTTCAGAAATGTCATCTCTCATTTTACATTTAAGTCACACATTCATCCTTCATATATTACTACTACATTTATTTAAATTGATTAAAAAAGACAAACAACACTTACCAATGAAACCAAGTTGACAAAAATCCAGCACAAACCATGGATCCTTGCGTACCGTCTTCTCCAGTGCAAATTTCTTCATAATTGTAATAAAACCACGTTTTGCCAATATATCATCCTCTAATTGAACATAAAATGTTCCCTTTGGCTGTGCATATGCCATTAAAAAACCAAAATCTAAATTTTGTTTTGAACGCCATTTAACACGTTCCGGTGGATCATTCAGTGTTATTTTCAATTTATCTAAATTTGGATAATATGATGCCGGTGGACTTAAAATTTCTATAAGACCATTTTCAATGTATGCGGTAAAACGTACTTCAATTTGTTTTGCCACTAATGAAACATATTCCATATCGGTTTCACCAATAAAAACAATAATCATTGTTTCATTCTGTTCCTCATCATCCATATTTGTTATTAGATTCTGTAATGTACTCAATAGATACGATTGTTTATCACGTTTTACGGTCGGTACACCCAATACCACCGATACACCTTGTCGTCCACGTGACATTAAATATGCCGGTCGCAATGAACTGGGATCATCCAATAGATGTGGCAAAAAATGAAATGCCGTTGGTAAACGTAAACTTGACGGTAATCTTGATGTAGATGTCATATTTTTTAAAATGGCACGTGTTTCTGGGCTCAAAGATTCTAAGAATGTTCCACTTATTGTAACATTTATATTTTCATTATTATTATTTAAACCTAAATATTGCGATAAAATGGAAACATCTTCCTGTTTTGCACGATACATCGATTCTAGATATTGTAAACGCATTTGAAATTCAGCTAAACGTTGTGATAGTGTCTGTTCGGCAGATAAATCTGTAAATACAAAATAATATATAAAATAATTGTTTAATGTAATAAATGGTAGTCGCAACTTGTATATTTATCAACGCACTGTTACAATATAAAAATATACAATTTATGGGGTATATTTGAACATTCCAAAAACTATTGGTTTTAGTTATGTGATTGTTAGACTGGATTGAACAAATCATCAATTTGATTGTTAAAATTAATTTGGATTTATAAATGCACTGATTTAAATATCTTATAGTGCCGCCATTAAGGCAAACTAATCGACTGACAAAACGATATATGGCTTCAGAAATATCGAATAAACTATTGAACTATGTATGATTCTGACATTGTGGAAGTCTCGGTGATATTTTTGATGTACTTTAGGGTGTGACACAGCGATGTATTTTATCACGACAATCGCAAACAGACATGAAGTTGAAATTTGAGCAACATGAAGGTAAGTATTTGACGTACACAAAGATTTTGTTGGAATATGGCATATCAATGCCATTGAATAATTAATTAAATGCCGTCATTTACATCCTTCGATAATTCGAAACCCATGTATAATTAACCGGCTAAAAAGCCTTTTTGATAGCCTTACCATAACAATTCAGTTACTTCATTGCCATGCCAATATTTTTATTTAATTTCTACAGGTGCCTATTTCTATGTAGCCAATTTTAAAATGTACATAAAAACCAAAATCAATTATGTAAGGTTTTTTTTCAAAATTAATTAGAACAAATTAGCGTAAAAATGATGATACCTTGACAATTTAAAAAGAACGTGATTAATGTAATATTTGAGCTTGATGAATTAATTTCATTAATAAAGAATTTTTTTAATGATAAAATTATTAAAGAGTAACCTAATTAATTAACATATTTCAACGTCTTTCCCACGCTTTCATTCTCTTAATAATTTATTAGCACGGAAAGATATGATTTCAGAAATAATGTCTAATAATTAATAAATCTATTTCCATTTAGTCCTTTGAAACGCAAACAAACTGCACAAATTCTTACAAAACAAGGAGCCAAATTAATGTAAGTAAAGAACCAGAATTTTGATTACATAAACTATTTATTTATCTCGAAATTGAAAAAAAAAAACAAGGCTCTTGCTTTATTGTATTATTCAAAAGGTTACTTCAAACAAGGAATTTGGTATAATAAAAGCAAAGAATACAAAGTCTTGATGAATACAAACAAAGAAAGTATAATGGAAAAAATTATATGTCAGAAAAACCTGATGTTTTTTTAATAGCTGGTCGTAACCACTATCTTTTTCCAATTACAACACGAAGTAGAAATCCATTCTTGTATCAATAATGATTTGAATTCTGAAAACTACATCTCATTGTACCATAGATAATTAGAAAAAATACAGTTTGTTTAACAAGTCTTAAACGCTCAATTAAAATCTGCATACTAGATACGTAGAACTACAATATCATTTGCAATCTCATTTATCCCAAACTCAGCACGTAAGCATTGGTTATCATCAAAGTGCGCTGCCATTGATTACAATGTCAAAGCTGTAATGTATAGATCGGTATATAGAGAGTTACACTATATATACTTAGAGATTATATTAATTTTATGGACACACTCATTTCACTTTATCAGAATAAGATATAAATAATTCCATTCAATTATTGTTTTGAAAATTTTTTTCGATAAAGTAGTGGGTCTTGCTTTTGTCGGCATTTTGAATCACTTGCTACTTCTAAAACAATATTATAAAACAGTTTAATACAAAATACAATTAATACACGATATTTACTATTTATAATAAATAATAATTTATATAATTTAATAAGTTAAACATACAAATTATTTACATTTAAACAGTAGATGTACACAAAGCAACTAATAAACCCATCAACACATTAAATTAATGATATTGACAGTTCAAACTGAACATCGTACACTTAGCAAAGCAATTCACAATACATTTTTCACATCATATGAAAATTAATAATAAAATTGTACCAAAAAAAAAATCCTCCACAAAATAATCTTAACCTCAAAAAAAAAAAAATAATAAATTTAAATATTTAAAAATATTATTATTTTTTGGCGAAATTATACTCCATTCGCAATAATACATACATACTCTATTCGCCTTTTCATATTTACATACTCAATTCGCTATATTTGGTATAAAACAATTGCGCAATACAATCAACTAAGTTGTGGAGACTTTTGCCAACTATGTTTAAAAATAGACTATTGTGAATGTGCGCACTCAATAGAATTATATTAGTACCAGATTAATATATTTGACAGATCATATTTGATGGTCAATATTTGAAAGTCATAAACGTATTTTTATTTTATTTTAGTAAATGAAATTAATATTATTTGAATAAAATCTATATTTTAATTACTAAATATGCAAATCAGTGAATTTATAATAAAAAAAAAGTTAAAATTATCCGTGAATAACCAGTAACATGTATCTTATGATACGTAAATAAATTTTTATTCAAAAATTAAAATACGTGAAGTGCTAACAATAAGATAAAATTTCATATTTACTTTACTATGTGGTATAAATTTATGAAAATTAGGTTTGAGTTTCTTCTAGAATTTATCAAAATAACACTATTACTTGTAGGATAATTCATCAATCTGTGCGATACCATAAATATCCATAGTGTGTCCTTGAATCATTATTGTGATACCACCAACAGTCCAACAAAACAATTATTGTTTAAAAGATATTTAACTGGTGTGTTGATCTTTTAGTCACAAAAACAATTTAGTTTCGACCTTGCTGGACATTTCTAAAGGACATGCGGTACTATTCTTTGATTATTATTATCGATTCCATATAATAAGTAAAATAATATTTATTTGTTTATTTAATACACAAAATACAATATTGGTACAATAATACGATATAAAAAATTTTCATTATAACAAATAATGTTAATTTATTTATAATTAATTTTTACATATTGGTTTTTGTTTAACTATAAAAATTATTACAAAAATATACAAACATATTTTTATTTTCTCATTGACTATATTGACTCCTACAATTAAATACAATAACATAATATGGAAAAAATACGAAAGTAATAATTTAATATTATAAATAAACAATCGGCAAACCTATTTAATATCCTATATCAGTCACGTTTTATCTAATAAGGCTGATCAAGAGACAATAGAAGTATAATTAACAACCACAATACGACTGGCTAAACCTTATTTTGTTTCAAAAATATTGCAAATTCAAACAACATAAGGAAAACTTACCGTCTGTAAACAAATGAACAGACAATGTTTTAGAACTAAACGTTCAATTGAATCTAGATACGATAGGTTGATCTTAAATGCGATTATCAGTCAATAGAAAGAGGGACTTTTAGTATTTAATGAGCAGTTGCATATGCCTGAAGTTCAAGTTGCTCAGATTCCTAGTTGAACCGCTCATTGAAACACATTACAATGCCTTAAATAGACGGTGAATTTGGTTGACAATCTGATTATAGGCTGACCAAATGCGTTGAGTGACTATTGAAAAGCTGAAGGGTTGACACAAAAAATAGCATAAGAGTTAGTTTCACAAAATTCATGTCAGTATTTTATGGCTAGAAAATTATAGTAATCGAATTGTATTTGAAAGCATCAAATTTAGAATGCATTTTACCCGATATTATATAGCTATTTTCTACGCAAATGAAAATTTACTATGGTTTAAAGAAGTATGTTTAGTATGCGATGTGCCAGCTTTACTGGTATACAATACGATTGCAAAGATTCCATCAGGACCCATATAGACCATTATCATCATCTAGAAGTTCAAGTATTAGAATTTCAGAACATTTATCAGCTTGAACAATGACTAGTATTTGATAAAAAACTAACTGAATATACATTTATGTAGCTCGTATGTTTATGAAGAAGTTTAATCTTGAAAAAAAATGTATATCTCATTTGATTATGTTAATGTTTGCATAACTTGATCGCGTCTTCTATACTCGTATGAAGTACATACTTTTATGTTATGTGTTTTTATGCAAATTTTCTGCTCACACGAGTTATATGATGACACTACATCTATATATTTTAATATATTAGGGTGCCCATCCATATAAAGCCTTTGTGAAATTTATTCTTTAGAGAGAAAAAAGTATATAAACTAAACCCAACATTCTGTTGAATTTGCTATTTTAATTCATATGTGACTACAATAATTTATTTACATTCATTAACGCGATTAACAATTAAAATAAATACCGGCCGACATATACGAGCATATTTTAATTACATTTTTATTTAAATGGCCTATAGGAATACAATAACGATATTAAGCTACACAAAATCGCACAATTTTGTTCGTAATCATATCAAGATTCAACAGTATTGTCAAATGTTTACCAACATAGTTCAGATTAAAAAAAAAAAATGCATACCTAAGGAACAGTAACAAAAGGATAGTACGCTTGAGTAACTTCTTTATGATATGGTACTATATATACCCTTCAATATAATGAACTTTAGATCGTCGACTTTCGACTCTATATTTGAAATAATAAGAATGATTTTTTTGGGAATTCAATAGTCGAATTTTGTCCCTTGAGATTGTCTAATTAGTGTTTCCAACTTGGGAAATGCTTTCTTACCTTACTTGTTTCTTTCCATGCGATCGTCGATGTTGCTTCTTTATGAGTCGCTGCGATGATTTTGAATTTAACTATTCGGAAATATTTAATATTGTTGAAGTTTCATTTGTTTCCTCGGCAAAGAAGATTTCTTCAATTTTCTCCTTTTTCCATAGAAGTTTTCTTAAACATTCTTTATAGGCCGTGCATACATTTTGCCAATTAATATTAGGTCATATTTATTTCTACCGTTTTGTTTAATTTATACAATAATATTTTATAATTACAGTTTCTGGTTGATCTGTTTTTTCAACCAACCGACAAACACAAGATTAACATCATATTTTAGGTCGCGTGATCACACACCATTACTGTGATATATATTGTGAGATCAAGTTACCGGTGACATAGCGTTTATGTTAAGCTGGGTTCACAGTAACCTCAATCGGGGTACTTGACGGAGCCACAATATTAACGTACTATAATAAAATAGATATGATGAAAACATTTGTTTTGATCATATTACATTTTACTGATGGTTGTATGACGTATTATAATACTATTATTTAAAATACAGTTAAGATATGAAGATGGTAATTTAAGAAATTGATTGACAGACAATACAACAAACAAATGAATATTTCACAATTGTTCATATACGATTCAGGTATACGGAATTACATTGCAATATTTTTAAGATGATCCTCTTCGTAACTGTAAATATACTCATATATTGATGTTACATAGATGAACTATGTTATTCAAATAGAGAAAAGGTCGATAAGAAAGTTCAAGAAATGAACTCATGTATATAATATATAAATGATCGTATAAATGTACAATTGTAGAGTACCTATACCGTTTCTTATTAAAGACCAATCTATTGATCAGTTTTGATACAAAATATTAGCATTTGCTTGTGTATTATACTTGAACATATCTCGAAATTTAAATAATTTTATTGTAAATAACATTGTGCTCCTTTCAATCGGTTACATGGGAATTTCAACTAAGTTTTTAACAATACTATGTTAATATTTGCACAGATTAATGTTCAAAATCAATATTTTTCACACATTAAAATAAAATTTAATCATCTTATGACTTATACAATGTATGTATATCGATTCAGTTATGTATTTTATAAAAAAAAATCTTCTTAATTGAATATGTAAACAACACCATACGCTTGTTGCATTATTGAATCATATGATTCGAATTTTGTTGACTTATTATTGGTTTTTTTTCCATATTTCCATAACACAATCGTGTATTAAGAAAAATTTCACTTTAACCAAGATATTGTGCAAATTGAAGTGACGAATGATGTGGCAAAAAAAATGTTATGGAGTTTAGTCACCCCTTTGTAACTCCTCGGTAAGAACAACGTTTTTATTGACGGTTAAGATGGTGGTACATAAATTTGTAGAATTGTTACATATTTTACCATACTCTTTCATCTTGCTATAATTATACGTAATCTGTATTGTTGGTTGGCAACACATCAACTCCGCGACTAGGATCTACGTGACACGGAATCAAGAGAATCTGGAAACGTCAAGTTTGTATCTCATAAAATCGCATTTTACTTACGCCAATTTCATCGGTTCATTCATGGTTATAATATTTAAAGTTTCAAATAAGTTTTCAGTTGTGTTCGTTTACATAAATCAAAGATCATTATCGTATGTTGTACAATCGGAACAATTTTTTTGACATTTCAAATGTAATTGATTTTTTTTTTAATGTGAGTATCAGGCATGTGAGTACATATAGGTTGATAGAATTGATGTTAGTTCTTAACTATGTGTTATTTCGTTTAAACAAAAATTAGAATTTAGAGACGATTAAAGTGATCTACATACAGGTAACCTAACTATCTATATTGCCTTCAGTCAGTGGTGAATTCAATCAAGATTTATGTCAATTTATGGCGTTTAATCGAAGGATGCATATCGTGTTTATTGACTAAAATATTTCAACAACTAGGTATTCGAATTAGTTTAGTTGACATTATATGCTTTATGCAGACCGTAATTTATTATAACAAAGTAGTTCTGCAGGCCAAATGTAAATATTTAGTGTAGGGGTCGAGATATGAACGAATGATAAAATTGATTAAAGATTAATATCTGAATGTAGTAGTTGCTATTATAATAACTTCAATTTATTATATTTATATATACTCGTACTTTAATCGATTGTCAATCAATCGTTTTATAAGTCAAAATGTATGTTATTAAATATCATTTCCTTTATAGTTAGAACATAAAAAAAGGAGATACAATAAAATGCCACTCAAAAGGAAAGCTATGTGAATGGAAAATAGATAAAT